>JABFPJ010004955.1:0-12882 GCA_022817425.1 Gryon sp. ZL-2020 | reverse complement strand
TAGTATTTCCTTGCTCTTACGAAAAATATTATCCCGGCTAATAAATTGAGTTAAAATCGTTATGAAAATTCATTCTAGTGGATTATAGTATTCATAAGCATTTTGACTATTACATAAAATACTATATTTTATTAAGCAAAATCATAAATTTAGTATAGATGTTAATGAAAAGGATAAAATAAATTATATTATTTAAAATTCGAGCAAGAGTGTCCCAGTTTTATTAGAAATGCGAATAAATTTTATTTTATGAGTTTTCTTAGTGTATTATTATCTAATTATCATCCAAATTTATTAACAAAAATATATAAATATCAAAGTGGGTTTTAAAATTACTGTAAAATTTGTCTAAACAATTCAAATGTTAGTAAAGTAAATAAAATAGAAAGATGAAAAAACTTGTCAATATATTTAAATGTTTGTTTAAAAAAAACACAAATATTTTTATATTATTATAAATAGCGGAATCGAAAAGTTGATTTGTATGTATGTGATATTAATAATGTTGTAAAATCGTCTACAGCAGCAGAACATATATTGTTATTCAAAATTGAAATTAGCATAATATGTATCGCGTTAAAATATTGTCATTTTAAAATTAAATTATAATAAAATCATGAACTTTTAATAATAAAATACATCGAATTACTTAATCTTATAAATGTACCATTTTACCATTAAAAATAAAAACATAGATACATATAATAATAAAATATTTTTTACGCCAGATAAAAAGAATACTTCAACAGAAGGAAAATTTGGAAAATTAAAAGTTAAACCATTACTTTTCTCTTTAACAAAAAATCCTTTAAAATTTCTCATAAAAAATTAACATTATTCGGTCAATTTACTTCATTAAAGTCAATTAGATATTATAAAGAAAAGTTTATTTTGTTTCAAAATTTATTATAAATAATAAGAAGTTAAAAAACGTCAAAAGTAAAACAATTCTAAAGTAAAGATTTTTGAGGTAAAAAAGAACATTTTGATTTTATGAAATAGAAAAATTATATGTCAGCTTGAGAAAATGTAAAATAGTCATATCTTTCCGACGTTCTATTTTATCTGTCATTGGATTTTCAACTTTCTTTTTTATGTGAATACTTTAAAAAAAACGTAAAATTAACATCAATATTTTATATATATTTTTATAGTTATAAAATAATATTATTTAAATTTGTTCATACTAAACAATTAATAATAATAAAATATTCTTAAGAATTAAATATTAAAATTTTCAACATGTTATTTTGTATAATAGATTAATTTTCTTAGCATTGAATTTATAAACTATACTGAGTTTCTATTAATGAAAACTTAAATTCAGTCGATAAGATGAAGAAGTTGAAAAGATCGATTATCAAATATCGATCTAAGGATGATAATAATCGGAATAACAGAAATGACGACGGCAGACGCGACGACTGCGTTGACGATGACGATTTGTTTTATTCATCAATATGAATGCAGTGCTCTACCCAATCAGAAAAAAACCAGGATGGTAGAATACACACAATAGCTAGGGAGCCGACAATGGCATCGTTAGGAATGGCCCGAGGCACTGTGAGAACATGAAATGCAAACGGCGCAACTAAAACTCGATAAGGAAACTAACGCCGGCGCCAAACGTATCTGTGAATGTTTACTGTATAAAACGATTAATTATATATACATATACATCACGGTGTCATTTCTTATAATCTTTAGTAACCCGCAATGCTTATTTTACATCTGCTACCTTCACAAGTCTGTAATGTCCACATGCTTTCAATAATACGTTATTCTCAATATTAAAACATTTTTCAATGTAATTAAAATGTATTCTGTCCACTGCTGGCAATTTCATTTAAATTAATGAAAACGTTGTCAATAAAAATGATGCTTGAATCAAACTATCAAAGTCAATTTAAAAACGTTTAAAAACATCAAATTGACAAAAAAATTGTTTTAGTCGGTTAATTTTGCAATTGCAATAAACTAACAAATCTAATTTTTATTTTTTGTATCAGTACAGAAAATGATCAATTAAAAAATTAAAACCAAACTGTTGTTAAAAATCTTTTTCGCACATGCGATAAAGAAAAATATGTCATGCGATGAAGAGTGTGTCAATAAAAGTTGTAAATAGTGAACAGGGTTTTGTTGCTGAAATAGTCCATTGTGCTTGATTCCACAAACATACTTGAAGATCCCGACGAATTCTTCTCGCGATCCGTCAATCGCTGGTGTCGATATCTTCGCACAGTACCCTCATAAGGCACTTTGCTCTGCACCATAGTCTCGCGCCTTTACTCAGAAAAGCGTCTTTCACACTTTTCTTCAACTTTCTTGCCTCTTTTTCTTGTCTTATTCTTTTTTCTTTCCGTTTTCTTGATTCACTTTTTTTCTCTATGATTTTTTTCTTTTCTCTACTTCTCATCTTTGCCGCGCTTTCGACCGTTCTACTCGCGTCTTCGTATTGTCCATTGCTTATGATGCATCGAGCTTGGCAGTATTCACAAAATAGCCTTTTTGCTGTAAGATTCGAGTGTTCTTTCAAGATTTCATTGTTCGACATTGCCGCGCAACTGCTGTAAATGTTTCGCTTTACTTCCTAGTGAAATGGACCGTATTACACTTTAACTTCGCCGAAAACGAACTTTTTCAAAATTATTCAACCTATTCAACGGTTCTCTTTTTTTATAATACACTACTATTTATGATTTTTATGGTTTTTAACATAAAATTGTATAATTATGTATATAAAATGAATATTAGTGTAAAAGTACAAATAATAAAATTTTGAATTCTTCATAAATTCATATTTTTAGTTTAACCTGGAAGAAAATAATCGACGTATTTGATCGCATAACAAATCCATTCGATAAACTATGAGGCTCGAGAAGATGTCGCTAAAAAGATTAGACCGTGAAAATGAAATCAATTCAAAAAATTGATTCCTCTCTGCAGAGATACGTTCGCGTTTATACACATTTGAGTGTACATATTTCTCGTAAACATTTTGCTGAAATGCACAGACTCGATAATAGATAGTAAAACACAGTATACGGAGAAACGGAAATGGGCAAAATTAAAATCGATAAAGCGTATCAAATCCGAATAGTCACACAATCAATTTTGTTGTGATCAAACACATTTTACGTACAAGTCTTTTTTTAATTTTATTTTTTCTTTACGTGTGACCGTCTGTGTTTTTTGTATATTATATTTTATTCATATTTTTTTCGCAGAGAAAATTGTTCTCGTTTTATTCTGTGCCATTTTTCAAGTAAATTTATAGTGTATTTTGGTATATTCTTGTCGATTTTATATGACTGCGATATTCAATAGATGTCAGTTCGTATTAGAGCAACGCTTATCACGTAGCGACAAAAAATTTTGTTTCACTGTATTATTACACGTACCGTAGAAGAGTAATTACTTCAAAGTGAATTTCAAAATACAAGTGTTCGTTGCAATTTTAGAAATATATTGAAATGGTCTTTTTTAACACTATATCTTTTGAAAAAGCATAGCATACTACAAAAAATACCAAATACTAAAATTTCATTGTTACAAAATGTGTGTGTAGTAGATATATATATATATTTGTTTTATATTATTATATTAATTTAACTGTAATAATAACTTAATGAATATTATTATTGCACAGTTAACATGACAAAAGAATATAAAAATGAAAATAAAAAAAATTAACTCTATTTAAGAATACATTTGTGCATACATTCAAAGTAAATATTTTAATAAATATTACAAAAAAATATTAAAATTATTATGTAATAAATATTAAAGTATTTGTATAAACTTAATCACAAATGGAGTGTAAAGTCAGATTAAGCATTTCTTTTAAAGATTAATTGCTTATTAAATAACTTTTTTCATAAATAAATGATATTGATATTATATGAGTTTCGCTTGTTAATTTGTTTATATAAAATAATGAGTCAATTAACATACTTAATTGGAGAACTTGTTATTTTACATTTGAAATTTAAAGTTACGTTTCCTGAGGGAAAACTGTCGTGTATATTTAACCAACATAAGGTAGTGGAACCGGTTTCCGTGACAGCACTGGTTTTCGATAGTTTCAATTTTAATATTAATATATATTTTTAAATAAACAATGTTATGGGCTTAAAATATTATATTTTAATAATCTTTGAATATTAAAGAATATTTTAAACAGGCGACTTTTTGAAAAAACAGTGTACAATAAAAAATATGAAACTATATTTAAGCCTACTCTAAAATCACGCGTAAAATTTATCCATTTTTCTTACTTATGTTAAACTGCATGACTATTTTGACACTTTAATTAATACTATTATATTACAGCAAAAATGTATGATACATATACCTAATTTATTAAAAATAAGTTTTTTTTAATATTTTTAAATTACAAAATTAAAATTTTATGTTATTTGTTTATAAAATGTAAATGTCGGAAATGGAATCTCCTAACTAGGGAGGTTTCTGTTTTCGATAGTGGCAGTCAGTATTAAATGTATATGTTTAAGCGAGTGTAAGAGTTTAAACTTGTTTGTGATGTTTTACATCACAAACAAATTTAAAATTAAAAAGGAATTAAGAATTATTAACAAAAAACTGAATCGAAATACATTATAATGTTTTGAAAATTCTAACCTCAATTTTGTATTTATTTAAAATGATTTTAAAATATTTTTTTGCTTTATACTTAAAGATATATGAAACAATACGTAATTAATTTTTAAGTCACTCGTGTAATGTAAACTAGGTTAATAAAATTGGTGAGAGTATGAAGTTGGTTGCTATGCGTCAAAGTATTGTTGCTCAAAATGCGCAATGACATATTAACAGTTTGATTTGATAGGTTTAACATAAAAAAAAGAATATGATTAACAAAATAACGAAATGAAAACCACGGAGCGTTTTTTTTATGTTAAACCTGTCAAACATGTCATTGCGCATTTTGAACAACAATACTTTGACGCATAGCAGCCAACATACTCTCATCAATTTGATTAATATGGATATATTTTATAAATAAAAATATTTCTAATTATTTTATAATCGTTTTCGACTTCTTTTATCAGTAATTTTATATTATTTAATTAATGTTTAAATTTTATACAATTTGTCATTTGTTAAAAAATGTTATTTTTAAAACATATTATGCATTTACAGTATGTTTAATTATTTCCTTTATTTATATTTTATTATTTTTTTGTGGTGAGAGTTTAATTCACGAAAACCGGCGCCGAGTATCGGTATAACCGGCGCCGCTTACGAAAACCATTATCGGAAATCGGCGCCAACAGTTCATTTGTTAAAATATGTATTTGAGAAATAAAATTTTAATTTTAAAACATTTATAATAATTGTTATTTATTCTTTATGTTATTCTGAACAGTTTCATATTATTTTTATTACGTAATACTAAACGGTTTGATTGTTATGGCAATTTAAAGGTAGGGTTGGCCTCTTAAACTATCGGAAACCGGTGCCACTACCTTAATTAATTCAAATGTGATTTCTCAGTTCCGAAAAATTCACATTTCCATTATAACATTTTGAAAATAATTATTAAATACTTAATTTATGATATTTAATTTAATTTTGCAATTAAATGTTCTTTAACTTAATTTAATCTCATTTTTATTTAGATTAATATTTTTTATTAGTATTAACAATACTTATAACAAATGTATGAATGTAATACAATATATATTTTTGAAAAATATATATAAAAAAACAAAAAAAAACAAAAATGTCAAATATAAAACTTTTTAAAAGGATGAAAAACTATGTCAGTTATGTGTAGTTATGAGACGACTAGTTAAGCATATCAACTATACCTGTAGATGTAAGCACAAAATTTTATTATACGTTAGATAATTCAACATTAAGCTGTAGGATTAGTTCATATGCTCACTACACATTCAGCGAGAAATCCTACATGCCCAAACTTTCTTTTTCCGTTTTACAATGCTTAGCTGATATTCTGATTATACGTCTAATTACCAACTGCACATAAGCGACATTATTTTTCTGTCTTCTATAAGGTATTATATTTGTATGCTAACTGAGACAATTTATAATCTGCATATAATTTATTAGAAAAATATTCCTTTTTACATTTTCGTCGTTTCAGTACTTCTGGTTTTTTGAATTAATATTTATGTTCTTTTCTACAAACGAAAAATCGTTTTTCGTGAACAAATAAAATTATCATAAAACAATACATTCATATATTTAATATATGAATTTATTATTTTCATTTTCATTTTATTATTAGAAATAAAATTCAAATATTTATTTATTTTAAATCCTTTAACTTATTTTAAATAATAACAATAAAGTACAATTAAATGTACATTTATATTATTTTTTAATAAATAGTTGCGAGCTAATAATTATAAAAAATGCATATATAAATAAATCTCTATATATTGTATTTTATGATTAACTGATACATTGGGTAAATATAATATTCAGTAAGCATTTCTTTTTAGTCCTTCATAATATCCTTCAACTTTTATTCCTTCAAATATTTTGCATTTAACATTTCTCTCGTTTAACATTAGACGAATATTATAAAAATGTATTCTTATAACAAATTTATAATAAACTAATTATTTATCTATTATAATAAAAATTACCGAAACTTATTGAATTACTTGTATATGAAATGTTTATTTTTTCTTACATAAAAAAAATATTTTATGTTATACTATAAATTGTAGTGAAATATATGGCCATATTTTATGATAATATTTCAGCAATCTCACACTTATATTTTTCGACTTGATCATGTATCCAGCATCGCATAACGACGAAGTTTATCCACGCACTTAATACGGGTACACAAACCCGCCTGCAGCATCTACGTCGTTTTGCAATTCGCGTTAGCGGATCTCACCGAGTGCGTCTACAAATGTGTGCGTGGCGTGCAAATATAACGCGGTTTTATGCAACCCCGACACGCACGCACGACAGATTGCGTGGCGTGATCGATTTTGGCGCCCCCACCCCCGCCCCCCCTTTAGTCCGCCTTTCTATCCCCGTAACCACCTCGCTTTCGTCCCTTCTAAGCGAATCGCGAATTTATTGTGTACATTGTCGAGCGGCCATTTGTGATCGTTGCATTTTTCATGCGCAACTCTTTTTTTTTAATTGTCGCGACGCATGCAAAAAAAAATGTCAACGTTGCGAGGATTTGAACGCGACCGCCGCAAGTGTCATTGGGGTGTCTCAAGCGTCGATTAACACTGGTGACTTTCGATAATTGCTTCTGTTTTCGAAAAAGAAATTATTCGGTTCATCGCGTTTAAGACATCGCTACAATTTGCACGTGCAATTTTTAAATCGAGACAAATGTTACACGAAAATTAATGGAATTTACTCAAGTTAATTGTATATTGACACTGACGACAAAAAAGGAGTGGAAATTTAATTCAGAAGTATACGGTTACTTTTAAAAATATTTGAAATTTATAATAGTTTACCAAGTCTATAAGTATTGACTTTTCTAATTGAAAATATATAAATATAAATTATATCTTTTTATTCTTTTAGCAAAATGTATAACTTTATTATTTACAAAAGTAAATAAACTTAGAGAAAGAGAAAAGCTAATAACAGGTTTAAAAGCATACATTTAATGCAAGACACTTCGCATCAATGGCATATTAATTTTATCATGTAAAAAGTTATAAACAATAACGGACAGTTGCAGGATTGCGCTCGCTTGCCGATATTTTATATACAATAACTGTCACGAAAGATTGTCCATAAATCCGACTTGTTATTGAATTCACTTAAAAAGTGAATTCAATATTTCACAGTGATTTTTAAAGCTTGACTTATGTGTAAAGTGGTATTATAAAACTTTTAAATTCAATACCAGACCGGTTTCACAGTGATATAGTCTATTTGAAAAAAATACATAAAAAATATTTCACGCATCAACAATTTATTTTTCGTAAAACATTATTTACATTACAAATACACTCGGAAATGTATACGACACAATTTACGTTTGACACCAAACATTAGACAAGTCTCATGTGTTTCATTGTTGAATCTATTTGTATTAATTTCTCGTAGTATTATAATGATTATATTTTTTTCATATTCATTACAATATGCTAACTAATTCTAAACATAAATGAAAATATTTCTTACAGTGCAAGTAATATTTTTAAAAATATATAGAATATCTTGTGATATTACATACGTCAACTTTTCATTTTCATTTCAAAAAGCTGACAATGCGTGAAAAGATTTCGAGAAACTAAAAAGCCGATACTTCCTGGAGATATACTGCACGGAAGATCCAACCGGAAAGTTTAAAACGTAATCGAAATCGTGACTCCATATTGAGAATATTTGCACCACTCATGCAAATATTATGTTACCCTGGTTTTTCGTACGTCTACCGGAGTCGCGTGTAATGAAACTTCGTCATAACTTTTCTTCAATAAGCTTTCGTTTCCTATATACAAATATTTCGTACTAACAAAGTTTTTAATCAGCTACAAAGTCATAAAAAATACTAAAAATCGTATAAAAGTACTTCTTAGAAGGTATAATGAAAAAAGTAATCAAATAGGTTTTTTAATATTATTTGCAAAACTGATGTATACATTTTACTAAAATTGATACATTTGAAAGTTTAATAAATTGATAACATTTCACGGGATGTAAGCAGAAATTGAATTCAAAATAGATTAAGTTAAAAAATGTTAAATGTTTAATTTCATTATGTAAAAGGCTGATTTTAAATCTTAATTTAATATTATAGATTATAGATATAGTAAAAGTTTGTAAATAGTTCGTGAATGTCTCTGTACATTAGTCGACTTAAACATAAATATATACTGAAATGTCAACGATTCATAAGGGAAATTTAACTGCGACACAAGAATAGTCTTATATAATATGTGCAGTCACGTTTTTGACATTGTGAAGCGCGGAACTCTTAAATTATAATTGTAATTATTTATCCAAATATAATATGATGATATAAAAGTTTCAGTCTAATCGCTTAAGAGCTATTTATTATTCCATCTCACATTCATTTCATTTAACTTCAAACACTTTTAATTTATGACCAAAAGGAAATGCTCCAAAAGTCGAACTAAACAATGTTTGAAAATAAATTAAAATTCATTTATTTGAAAAATAAGTTTAATCAGTTCAACTAATGCAACAGATCAACAAATTATTATTAATCAGTATTTCAACAACTTTAATGAAAAGTTTGTCAATAGAACAATTCATAATTATAATATGATAATTTTTCATCGAACATTTTTCCTCAACAAATTATTTATAAGAATTTGTTGAAAAGGATAGACATGAAGGATAGAGAATATGATAAAGTGACATTCTCTGACATTTCAGTAATGTCAGCTCACCAAGTCACCCTCGGTTGATGGTATTTGATACACCTCGACACTACGGAGTATATACATTCAAAGTTATTCAAAGAATTTTACCTGTCTTCCTGAAAACCGAGACGTAGCTTTCAACCAATTAGTCGACGCTTGCGCTTTTTCCATCCTCCACATTTATTTTGCAGTTCGCTCGGTTTTTGTGCAAAACGTAATTATTTCACGATGATGATAATTAGAATATGAAACTTATGAATGTAAGAAAAAAAGAAAGTTGAAATTATTAATACCCGTAATTTTGTTTTAACGATACAGATGATTTCCGAAGATTGTTGTATATCGAATGATTTGAAGTTCAAATTACTTTGGCCTTTAACCTCAACATCTGGATGCTTCAAAGACTTTGAATCTCTGGTCTTTGAATACTTAGAATCTTCGAAACTTTAAAAAGTTTCAAACTCCGAAAACTTACGAAAAATACGAAGTTAACTTTCGAGCTTCGTATAATTTGAAGACTCAAAATTACGAATTTTGTAAAGTTCCCATATCTAATTTTGATTCACTTGTCTGTCATCTAATTTTCAAACTATTTTTTTTTAATTAAAACATATAAATTCAATTAAAAAAACATTCCAATCCAAAAATTGCCCAGAAATGTAACATAAAAAAGGACACTTTTGAATCTTGTTCAAGATTTAAAGTGCATTAAAACATACCTCGACTTTAATTACACGATGTTGTAATCATTAGTTTTTTTGTTTGTGCATTTACGAGCATTTTGCTGACGCTTGTTATCATCGCCATCATGAACTAGTGAGCGATTAAACATGGCGGAGAACAATTTTTGGGCGCCCACATTTACACGTGCTTTACTCTTTCTCTTACACATTTTTACTCTGAGGTACACGTACGAACTTACGTACTTGTCCTAGAGTATTATGGCGCTCACTCGACGTTATTCGCGTGCACTTTTGCCTCCATGTCTATATACTCTGCGCGGTTTCTCAGTATAAATAAAAGTCATCCGCATAAAAGTTGACTTGCTTCCGCTCTGGTTTCCTCTCTAACTCCGAGTTTTCAGTCATGCTCGGCTTAAAATGAAAAGCAATAACGACATAACCCGGCAATTTTTGCCTTTTCATCCTCTTTTAATTGTATCAAACTAACTTAAATAGTTACGAAAAACTTGAAAAAAAATGAAATACGGAAATTATAGATGTAGATGTTTTAATTGATTGCTTTCAACAGTTACTTGGATGAATCTAATGAGAGAATTTGTAAAATAATGTATTAATGTGAATTGTGGTAGAATAATGATTGGGAGTGTTGTTGTATAAGTTATGATTCAATTATATACAAACATTTTTAAGCAATATTATTCAATATAGCTTTTGAGAAAGTTGAGTAGGGCCAAGGAGACATGGAGACTGAATTTAAACTACAGGACTGTATAAGAGTAATATCAATTACCATTTAAAAGCTTCAATATTGCGTTGGCGTATTAGACCCTTATATAGTCACTTGCACCTCATTTTTCTTGACAGTTTTTTTCCTCACAAGAACACTGTCATCAAAAGTTATCACAATTTTACATTAGAAAATCAATGTTAAACAATTTAATTTATACTTCTATAAATAATTAAATTTTAATATTACATTAAAAAGAAAAGAAATTAAAATTGTGCAATAATTCTAAATACTTCTTACAATTTACCGGAATTAATCGAAAATATGTTTAAAAAAGATGAAATGAAAGAATTCAATCAAATCCTTAAACTCATTTTGCTTTCAGTATAACTACGATAAAAATGTAGAAAAACAGAAATAACTTTTTTTTTATTTTATCACTTCATTAAAATGATAAAAGAATATAAAGTCTTTCACTTGCAATAACTTAATTGAACGTTATTGACTTACATTGAACTATTTAGACCGTAAAAGTCGATGAAAGAATAAGACTAGAAATCGCCGTTTAGTAAAAATTTGTTTATCTTTATAACAAAGCCGATATAACAATCAAATAAATCAATGATGAAAAATCGAGCGATTGTCTGTTTTCGATCTACGAGAAATCAGATTCGGTATTGCATCATTTTTTGCGAAAAGTTGTCTGGCTTGTGGCCTAAGGCTGCAGAAGCACTCTAAGCTTTTCCTCCATTTCGGAAAGCTTTCATTCTGTCCTTGTTTTTTCTCACCGGAGGGCCATCATCCTTTGGCTGTTGTCTCGTTCCATCATCGGCCGTACTTATCTTGGCCGAAGCGCCTAAGGCTCTCAAATCTTCTAGCGGATTCAAATACAAGTAATGGTAGTAGTTGTAGTAGTAGCGGTGAGTAAAAAAAAAGTGGAGAAGAAGAAAAAAGAGAGAGAAGGAAGCAAAAGTACGCAAGGAGTAGCGTTACAGAGCTTCATGCAAAGACATCGAAATGGAAAGAGTTTCGAGAATGAGTGAAGAATAGTTTGGAGATAAAGAACGACTTGGTGATTGAAAGAAAGCGCTAGATGATGAAAGGATAAACGACAATGAGAAGGCAAGGATATATGAAAAATATGCCGCGTTAAAAGTATGCCGGCTCTATGCGCAATTACTGACAGAAAGAGATACGCGCAGTCCCGAGACACGTCCCTTTTGCAATCAACTCGTCTCGTCCATTTTCATCATCTTTAATATCAGCCGCGATAATCAATAGAATGAAAAAAAATCACCAATTTTTTTTAATTCGCAAATGCGAAAAAAAATTAAGTACTCTGTGGGGATTTAAAAGGATGTAATATTACTGAGAATAAAAGATCATTGGAATAACTATTAGACCGCCTTTCTGTAGTGCAATGGTATTATAATAATAAAATTATATTATTAATTTTGTTTGAAATTCTTCATAAAATGTACTTGATATTTTCAATGTATGCAAATACTCGTCCTGATCAATAAGCCCAAGACTTAAGAAGTTATGAATTCTACAAGCATATAAACTTGAGATTCCTTAGAGAAACATTACAGATATTCATTACTATTAATGTATACACAGTTATTATAGATAAAATTTGACTGGCCTACTTTCACGGCCAAATCTAAGTTTAGTAACATAATACATTACTTTAGATGAAATCTGTTTGAGCCGATGCAAATCTATTATGAGCACTTCCACTTAGAACACCTTCCCCTTAACAAAGCGCCTGTCTGATATCTTATACCAAAAGTTCATATACACTGTCTGACGTATAAAACGTCACTACATATCAAGAATCCTTGTAAACTCAATATTTCATCCGATACAATGAAGACGTTAGTAACTCTTCCTCGTTACTAATTAAAAAAGTACTTATTCTTTATGAATTTTAGTCTTCAACGTATACAATTGAAAAAAAGTTAAGCCATCAAGACTGTCGAACTACATTCGTCCAAATTCATTAAACATTATCACACGAGATTTTTTTTCAGTGTATACACTTATTATTATCTCTTTAACAATGTGTCTTATTCAGGTATACAAAGAGAATTGTATA
>JABFPJ010004954.1:0-12883 GCA_022817425.1 Gryon sp. ZL-2020 | reverse complement strand
TTTTTTATGCATAATAAATAATTTCTTGACTAATGTAGATATTGATAAATAAAACAAACAATATATTAATAACTTTCGTTGTCGCAATCAGGGATCAAAAATTTTCCTCAAGAAAAGAGAACCGCTAGTCCAAAATGTTCTCAGTGCGCTCGCACTGAGAACATTTTGGACGCTTCGCTCGTGACGTCATATCACACTCTCGTGGAATCGCCAACTTTTCCCACTAGTTGCACAATATACTATAGTAAATTAATTGATTCTTACAAGTGAAATTATATTAAAACCAAAAAAATAACAGTTAATCAAACAGAAACTTGAGGTTATTTTAAATTTGTACTTTTTTGATAGAAAAACTTCTTAAATTTAATTCAATTAATATACCTTGTTAATTTTGTTACATAGTAATTTCAGTCTACATTAACAAAAATTGAATGAAATGCGAAATATTTCAATTTTTCAAAAATAAATTTAATTTTTGTCGTTTCTTTTATCTTGCAATTTGTCTTTTTTTATTTTGTAACTTTATTCATTATAATTTAATTTCATTATAATATAATTAACAGAAAAGTTTTTGAATACAACGGGGATTTGAACGCATGACCAACGAAGCATGAACACAGTGCTTTGCTGCGGTGCTACGCTTACAGATGAAATTCAGTCATCATATAGGTTATTTCCATATGTTCGAAAACATTGCGATAGACAAAGAAAAATACTTATAATATGTATAATATAAACAAAGACAAATAAACATATAAAAAGCGTTTACATTTTAATTCAACAATTTCCTGGAATAAGTCGCCTGTACAGTACAATTTATGTTTACCCTTCGCGCCTTCGATACCGCGCGCCTTCGATTCTTAGAATTAAAACAAATAGCTGATTATTTCAAAATTAAAATGATGTTTAACTATATTTAGCATGACTTTTAAATATATTTTGTATAATAATTGCTTATAATTGAAATACATGTGTTAAAATAATAGTTTTATATGTTAATTTCATATCATTGTTCTTCAGAAAGGAATTTATTGAATTAATCGGATAGTGGAGTCAACTATCTGAATCACTTTTTCCAAATTGTGTTTTAGTTCCATTAACTTTTTGCACTTGTAAAAAGTAATATCGCCACAACTACAAGTGTGAGTTGAATTGAAAATATCAGAATGTTTCATTCAAACTACAAAGTATTTGAATTAAAAAAAAATTGTTATTTCAATAATTGCTTCCAACTAACATATGCAGTTTTCAATACTAAAAAATTTTTTCTCAGTGTACCAGCGGACGTTACTTTATACAAGATTTTTAAGATACAGTTCATCTAAGTCGCACTTTGGATGCATTAAATATACGGAAACTTGTTGCAGTGTTTCACTTCTATTACTATTAGTTTTTTTCAAAGCTCGATAAAAATGATTTTCTTTTAATGGCAAAGACTACTATAAAAAGTTTCATTTAGTTAGACTAAGAAAAGCAAGAATACTGAGTAAAACTACTATAGCTAACGAAAATGAGTACTACTATAACTACTATAACTAACAAAACTAATATTTCGATTATAAATATGAAAAATTATTTGTTTTACACGTACATTTTTAATTAAAAATATTAATTAAAAGTAACGAAACTAAATATTTTTGTAGCACTTGGCATATTTCTTGTTTGAGTATTTTTATAACCTTCAGTTTCGTACTTTGCGTTTTTTTTCCATTTTCAATTAATATTTTTTACTAATATAAAACATTTCGACAGTTTGGTTCTTGTATTATTAATTGTTAAAGATGAGTCATTTAAATTTGGAAATTTAAAGATTTTGATATCAAAAATTGTATATCACTGTGTTAAAACTACACTTTATAGCTAATTTAAAAAATCTTAATTATTCACTTTTAACCATAAGTAAATCAGCATTAGAAGTATGGGGAAAGAAACACGCCATAATCAATGCTTCTTCATTAATACATTAATTGCTGATCGTTAGATTTTGACAAATAAAATCTATTATGCCTTTATGCAAGATTTGAAAGTTAAAAAATTCGAATATTCGCTTATTCAAAAAACTCAAAAATTCGAACATTCGAATATTTGCCCAGAAAATAGTTTTGGAAAGCCGTTGTCTCACACGCTAGATCTGCTTTACCACATTGATGTAAATTCGATCGGTCTTTATATTGTATAGTGATCACTATGAATAAGACAACAGCATACCAGAACTATTTTCTGTGTGTAATTTAAAAAATTTGTAGATTTGAAAATCTGAAAAATTAAAAATGACAAAATTCGGTCATTCGACATTATACAAATTCGAACATTGGAACATTTACAAATTCGTCATAGTGGCCGGTAATGGGAATCGAACCGGCTACCTCCCAAAAGCGAATTTGGAAACCTTAGCAACTTTTTTTTAAGAAGTACTTAGTAGTGTATCTTTCATTATACCATAATATTAATTAAATATTTTTGAACTTATTTAGATTGAGCTACGATTAGTCATCAAAAGCTCCAGCGTAAAAGAATGGGGCATTTAAAATCTCGGGGGAAAAGGTATCCTTCCGCTGGTGCCTATACGCGAAGACACAACAAAAAACGACCGTAAGTATATTTGTAATTGTACGCACCTACTATTTTATGTACAAGTGCAAGTTCAATCACCCTTTTCAGTAGAATAATTGCAATAGTTAGCACAATTGTATTGTAAATAATAATTGTAAATGTAAATAATATTTCAATTCTGACTAATCCTACCTTCTATAATTAAGAATGTTTAAATTGACTGTCAATTTCTCTATACACTTTATAAAGATTTGAATAGAATCCTTATTAATATATTAGAAATTCAAAATGCGTTTTTTTTGTTTCTATATGTTTATCAAGTAATATCTATGGAAACGAATTAAACCAAATGTTGAGAAAATATAGCCCTATGTATCCAAAGTGTTGTTTTCCTTGTGTTTTGCGATATGTACAAAAATTGTGTCGTAGGTGTCAGCTCCTCAAGTGTCATAGCATTTTATAGGGAGCTTATAGGGGCTTATACACGGATAATAAAGTCTTGGTGTTTTTACATTAACGAATTTTGTTATAGTTACATGAACCTAGAAATCAAGGAACAACATGATTTGTAATGTGATACACTTAGTACTGTTCACAAATTCATGAATATAACCTACATATGTATATTTTTATTTTAAAAGTAATATTCAAAAATGGATAAAGATACTTTAAGAATATCAGTTGTTACTATAATTTTGTTAAATGTTATTACAATGTTATATTTTTGATTGAATATTATCAATACTTCAGACATGTAGTTTTCATATGATTTTGTTCTGTTAATTTCACAGATATCCTTGTGAATTCTACAAAAAATTATTTTCCGTGTAGGGAGCTTATAGGGAGCTTATAAGGAGCTTATAGGAGTTATAACATAATTTTGTCTTTCTTTGTGACATTGTTTAATATCGAATTTTCTACTTTTTCGTATCTATTATAATTCACGGATTTCACACGTCATTTCATTGATAATTCATTGATTTCACACCAATCATTTAAACTTATGTAAAATTAATATAGTTTTTTTATTGATAGTAATTGGCACCGTCATTTTTAAAATCACAGCCATTAACAAAAAGAAAATATTGTATTATTGAGGGAAAGTAAATATAAAAAAATAATCACTTAGAGAAACATACTCTTTTTTTACATGGAGAAATTGTTTGGCCAAATGTTTCCTTATTTGAAAAAAAACATACACTTCATCTACAAGTGCAAATGAGATATATTTTACTGAGACTAAATTGCTTGACGGGACTGACATTATTGTACAAGAACGTGAGCGGGAAAAAATCCGAAAATAATGATTGTTAAACAGCCCTGCATGGTCCATTAATGAGATTACGTTCTTTTTATCAATATTGGGCAATTTTATATCAATATTGGGCATAATCTTTCTCAATATTTTCACAGTTTTTTTTGTTTTGTTAAATGGAATTTTGCATATTCGTTATTACAGTATTCACGTTACATTTGGCGAATTGTACAACCTATTGCTGACAATGATAGAATCTACTCTTAAAGCTATGTACCGGATTATTCACAAAGGCTAACTTTGTGTCAAGAAATTTATTTATTATTTTCGCAATAACGTGTCTTGTAATAATGATTACTGTGTTATTTTATCTTATCTAGCACATTTATAATACACTTAGCGTAGAGTAATGTTCATATAACATAAATTCATGTAAAAATTTAAAACAACAATTTCTCTCGGTGTACTTGTGGCAAATTTCGGAAGCTTGTCGCTAATTTGATTATTAAATTAACACAATGTCATTTCCATCGGCATCATTGCGATTTGCACAATCGTCGACTAAACATACTTTTATTATATTATAATAGTTTTTATGAATATTAAATTTTAATTTATTAATACACTAAACAAAAAATTAAGAATATGTAAAATGTTTAAATAATATGGTATAATGCATTATAATACAATATCTAAAGTATTTTACTATTCTGTTCAAGTATAAAAGTTTATCAATAGAAATCACTAAAATATATTAGTGAAATAATCTTTGATGTTTCGCAAATATTGTGACTGTAAAAGTAGTTTCAACAATTTTTGTTTGTAGATGTTGCAGAAATGGACGTAATGATTTTTTCTATTATATACATATATTTCCTTATGTAAAAAAAGATAAACTGAGCAACGTGCGTACATAATACAGCTTTTGAAAAATGTTTTTACATGAAGGGTTAAATGCTAAAAGTTTGAAGTTTTTTCGTTTTTCTGAGAATATTCAATATCGAATGACGATTTTCACGTTTTGTTACTTTCAGAACAACAAGCAATGTCACAAAGCCTTTTTTTTATTACTTTGTACACAACTTATAAATTAATTATTGTCACAATAAATACAAATATCGTAATTCTTTTTTAATGTCAAAAACCGGTACTTTTTTGTTTCTTAAAAGAGACACGATAGTCCTGACAGCATAAAAAATAATTTTATTTTGTACTTGGCCATAAACACTACCGTGAATCTTGATTTTTGGAAATTATTTTTTTAAATTTATTTTTTATATTAATAAAGTTAAAATAATTTAAACCTTGTGAATTATGACTTTTTATTACTTTTTAGTAATAGAGTATATGATTGATAAATTTGCAGACGTATTGGAGACAAGCAGAACAACAAGGAAGAGGAACAATTGAATAATGATATCACTGACGAGTCATTGCTAGAGTATAATGTTGAAACTCTGTCGGGGCTGCAGGATTCAGGAGAGAACATATCAAATGACATGGAGAACATTGCAATGATTGACGTGCCTGCTGCTATGAATGAAGATGATCTCGGTGAGTCAGATGATGGTATGTTTAATTCCGATATTAATACAAATTCAGCAGAAGACTTTATAATAGATGCTGATGGACCATTGGATCCTCAATGCATTCAGGATGAAAACCCTGAAAGTCTTCGACTTGTCGCTATTCGACATTTATACTCTGAAATTCAGAGAACTTTTCATGAACATTGCAACTTTTGTGAAATACAATTGAAAGATTGGAATCTTATACGAACTCACAAAAGAGGTTTAAAAACAACAGTGACTTTTCAATGTCAAAAATGCATGTATATATGTGACATATGTTCAATTCCTCATTCGGAAAATTCTTTAGATGTAAATAAAGCTGCTGTTGCAGGCAGCATATCAGTTGGTATAGGTTTTTATCAACTGGAAGAATTGCTAGCTGCAATGAATGTGTCGTGCATGTCTACTAACACATATCAAAAATATCGCGAAGAAATAATACATGCGTATATGGAAGCCGCTTATGAATCCATGTGTACTGCTGCTGAAGAAGAAAAAGCATTGGCTACTGAACGCGGCAATATCATTCAAGGGATCCCTTACACTGATGTTATTGCAGATGGTTCTTGGGGTAAAAGATCATATGGACACACATATGATTCTTTATCTGGTGTTGGAGCTATTATTGGTTACCATACAGGTAAAGTATTGTACGTTGGGATTCGAAATAAGTATTGTTCTTTCTGCGATTATTATGAGCGCAGAAATGTACCATGTAAATCGCATGTTTGCTTCAAGAACTTTGACCGCAGTGCCAGTTCCACTAGTATGGAAGCTGATGCTATCGCTGCTGGATTTAACAGTAGCATAGAAATGCATGGATTAATTTATAAACGAATCATTGCGGATAATGATAGCAGTGTTTATAAAAGAATTCTCGATAATAATCCGTACAGAGATTATGATATAATAGTAGAAAAAGTTGATTGCAGTAATCACTTAATGCGCAATTTATGCAATAAATTGCGTATTGTTGCTACAACAACTGATCGAAATTTCTTTCGAAATGCTGAATTTAAAGCAGCACGTTCAATTGTTGAAAAAAAAATAGAAACAATTCGAAAGGAGATTGTTAGCATAGCTAAGGTAAGAAATAGCGAAAACACAAGCCACGCGACAAAGGCTGAGAAGTTACGACTTGACATTTTAGACGTTGCATATCACGTTTTCAATGATCATGATAGATGTCAATTTCATGACTGGATTTGCAATCCAAATTTAGAAAATACACAAAATTTCGTTGGTCAGCTTCAAAAATTCGGTTTATTTGATAAAATTATGAACATATTAACTGATTTCAGTACTCATGCGAAAAGTTTAGTTTTGTTACTTACTAACAATCCTGTAGAACGATTCAATTCAATTATTTGCAAATTTATTGGTGCAAAAAGAGTACATTATGGGTCTCGAGGTTCTTATGACGCGAGGGTGTATGGTGCAGTATTGCAACATAATTCGCAACAAGTTTTAGCTGACTTACACAAAAGTATGGAAAAAACTGTTCCTCAAGTAATCGAAAAATTGCACTTACAAAGGCAAGCAATTGTAGAAAGAACTAAAGTCTATCGTCGAGAAAATGGTAGAAATTCAAGTGTAAGAGTCAGATCTGGAACAGATCAACATTATGGTATGATGTCACAACAGCCAGATAAGACTCATGAAGAAATGGCTCAAGTGAAAGAAAATCTCATGAATCGGTTACGTCAAAACGCGGATGAGTGGGATAGAATTGAGCGTGATACAAGAGACCAAAGTCAGTCCAATTTATGGCATGTTCTCAGACGAATGATGCTAACTGCATCTAATTTTGGAGAAGTTTGTCGAAAAAAGGGCAAAACTCCTGTCAAAAAGCTTGTTAAGAGGCTGTTATACTATTCTATCCAATCAACACCTGCAACTAAATATGGTCTTGAGAATGAAAAGACAGCCCGAATACAATTATCCTTACAACTAGAGAAAGATATTTCATTATGTGGGTTATTCGTTGATAAAGAATATCCATATTTAGGAGCATCACCAGATGGTTTGATTGATGACGATGGAATTGTAGAAATTAAGTGCCCTTATAAAGCTCGTGAATTAACTGCAGATGAAGCCATCCAGCAATTCCCAAAAGATATCGGTAGAATTGTTGATGCAAAAGATCCCAACAAGTTGCGAAAAACACATCATTTTTATTACCAGGTGCAAGGACAGTTGCACGTTACGAACAGAGAGTACTGCTTATTTACTTTATGGACACCTAAAAGTATGAAAGTTATTCGCGTTGAAAGAGATGATAAATTTTGGGAAGACGAAATGAAAGACAAGTTAGTGTATTTCTATACGCAATGTATGCTTCCCGAAATTATAGATAGTCGTCATAATCGTAATATGCCAATAAGAGAACCAAATGATATCAATGATATCAGTGCTCTTAATATCGAAGCAGAACATGTATCTGAAACGGGAATTGCGAATCAGGTCGAATTTAGTTCTGAACAGACAGCTGAAATTCAGACAAGTAGTATTTCTGAACACTTGATCGAAAGACAAACAGAATGTTCTTCTGAAAAGGTGACTGGAACAATTTTAGATGCAGAAAATCAAACAACGTTGTTAAATGCATCAATATTACACAATTCCGCTGAAAGCGTAACAGTACCTGTGAACCAAAAACAAGGATGTCAAATCACAGTAAATAATAATGCTTCGGAACAAGTTGTCATCAATGAAAGTTGGTTCAACACATATGAAAATGAAGTTCTTGTATGGAATGACGAACCTGTAGAGGTTAAAAGAGCATATCTTGACAACCAAGTAGCATCTGTACAAGCAATAGCTATGAATGTACTCAATGAAAGATCAGATTTGAATGATGCTTCTGTAGATACTTTCATGAAATTGATCAGAGAAACCACAAAATTCGAAACACAAAGTTTACACTATATGTTTTACCGTGATATAGCAGAGCCCGTTACAAGCAATGAAAGTATTCAGATTGTTAATAATGGACGCAGTCATTATCGTTGTTTTTATTACAATGGAAGAGCGTTATACGTGTACGATAGTATATCAAAACAAAGATTGTACGAAAAGTTAGGTCGACAAGAAATCGAATACATTGCAATTCGTTTTCCAAATATAAGAAAAGAAGACGTTGTATTTGAAAATGTACAAGAACAGACTGATGGCATAAGTTGTGGTTTTTTCGCAGCTGCATTTGCAACCACAGTTGCCTTAGGTGGCAATCCTGCTCTTACTAAATATACAAAAAATACAACAGCTCTTCGACGACACTTCCTAACTATTATTGAAAATCAGAAATTATCACCTTTTCCGTAGGTTAATTTCAACTTCATACAATGACCACATAGGTACTACTTTCATATTTAAAATGAACACTACTTTATTCATGATTTCTTGAATTCATGATTCTTGTGAAGGTTGACAATTCAATCTTTGTGTAAAATAATGTGAAACATAATTTTGTTTTAAATGATATAGTACGATATTTTAACATTAAGGAAAATAAAACATTTGTGACAAATTAGTTTACTATGTACCTTCAATTTACAAATTAAATTAATTCATATTTATTGAAGCTCAAATGATTCAATTGCAAAAATTGTGTGAGTTGTATAAAAATAAGTATTTCACGGAGAGACAGATATAATTGGTTGTGTCTCACAAATATCAGCGGCACCGGGGCTTATATATGTAAAATGATAATTTCTTGTTGTAAAAAGTGGAAAATTAATATTATTCTTAGTAATTTGAAAATTCTCAAGTAAAATTTATTGTCCTGTAAAATCATTGTTTTTTAAAAAAAGAAGTATAACCAATATAATAAAAACAAAAGATAGTAGCAGTAAAAGAAAATTGAAGCATAGATGCCACTATAATTGCAAGCACTAACAAAAGCTTCAAAAAATAGTTGAGCTAGTTCAAATCATATTTCAAACTAAATAAAATCTTTTAATGATACTCTAGCTTAATCGCCAACTTCGCTAGGCGAAAAGCCTATGACCGTCTTGACTAAATTTCATCCGAGATTCTTCTATGGATTCTTTATCGACTCTTTAACGATTCTTTATGGACTCTTTATCGATGCTTTATCGACTCTTTATCGACTCTTCAGCGACACTTTATCGACTCTTCATCGACACTTTATCGACTCTCTATGAACTGTCATTTGTGGACTCTCTATGGACTCTGAATTGGCTCTCAATGGACTCTCAATGGACTCTCAATGGACTCTCAATGAACTCTCAATTAACTTTTTATCGGCCTCTTCCTTTCTTATCACCCACGCCTTATGACATCCTTCAAGGGTCAACAAAACTGTCACGAGAAAAATTTTGTTTTAAAAATCCAAGGTTGAATAATTTTTTATATAAAACAGCAAAAAAATGAAATAACTTAAAGAAAAAAATTGAAAATGAAATTTCTGTAGTTTTGCTAAAGCACATATTAATTCCTGTCTGCAGTTATATGATTAATTGATATAATATATTTGTAAATTGTAAAATAATAAAATTAATTATAATGTGATTTCAGATGTAAATATAAAATATTTCTTTGGTGAATTATGAAGAACAAAATCGGCATTGGCAAAGGATACTCGATGGAACTGAATAGACCAATAATTAGGAACAAGAAAGAAGACAAAGTTCTTATTTCAAGTTGGCTAGAGACACGGCAGTTTCTCTTGATTATTGCAAGAGAAGCATATGGAGATAAAAATGTGCCCGGAAAAAGGTATACAACGATTTTGTTAGTTAGCATTATTAATTTTGATAACAAATAAATTTGAAAAATGTGTGCTACATGTGTAAAAATAGTATGTCTTAACGTCAGAGCTCACGTATTATTTCTCTTACTTGTAAATCGACGCGTTGAGTAAGATCACTCAAATGAAACTCACTTAGTAAGTTAAATGACTTAAAGTCATTTTGAATGCTTATAAACTATGATTTTTGATTAACATTAATTTTAGTTATATATTAGATTATCCGAATGATTATTATTATTTATTAACAATTATCAATAAGAGTTGAAAATAAGAGTAATTGACAAATCTATCTTTATCACAAAAGTTAATGTTAATGTATTTTCCACAATGTAATAGCCACGCAATATGTAACATTCGTTATAAGCATATTAACAAATTAAAGAAAAAACAAAAAACGTATCGAGATACCAGAAGTTAAAATTTTTTTTTAATAAATTCTTTATTATTAGTTAAGCTCGTTGCCTTTACACTCACCAAAATATTATTCACAGACGATAAGGATTTTCTCAGTTCTGGCAATATACGCTGGACAAATATTAAATATGGGCACCTGGGCAAGTGTGTCATTGGATCATGGAACGAGAATTAGGGGAAAAACATTGACGATCATCGGCACCGGACATGACCCATCTATTGCTTACGAATATGCTAACAGGCGCGGAAATGATCTCGGAGTATTCGTGAGAACATTCTGAAGTAGGATTTCAATCGTACAAAAACATAAATAATTATGTAATAAGATAGTTGCCTCTGGTACGGAGATTGTTCCCTTCTTTTGGACTTTAACAGCCTCCTACCGCAAAGGACAAGTCAAATAGTTGGTACTCCAGTAATGGCATGGATTAGATTATATATATATCTGTGCTACAGATATACAATCAGAAATGTCTGAAGTCACAAAAGGTACCTATGAGATGATCATTATAATTATAATTTGTTTGTTTTAATTCAATTTTCAAGTTATTTCACAAAATAAGTTTAAATAATCAATTTCATCCAGTCATCACTTTTTTACTAACTTTTCATAATATTTTTTTTCTTTTACAGCATCAACATTGATTGGTGGTAGCAATTTCTTTTTTTATAATGAATAAGAGCAACATTGTTTGTGATGAAGTTGCTAAACGCATGACGATCTTTTTTGAACAACTTTTCTAAGGACGGATTGCATAAAGTTGAACAGAAAAATGCCTTTACCTTTTGAAAAAGTCAACATTTTGAGCACATGATAGCATTTTTCATATTGGTTGTGTTCAATGTAATGCAATTAACGTTTGTATTACAGTAGAACCTCGATTATCCGAGGCACTCAACCGATTCGATGTCTTTATACTATCCGTGGCATAGACTCGAATAACCCAGAAAAGCTCCGATGAAACGATTTTTTTCACATTTTCTTCTCCCAAAGTAATCATTTTCACGTATGAATAAAATAAATAATAGATAATAAAACAGAAAAATGCTTGAAAGACTCTGTCTCTGGAGGAATAACGGAATATTAATGTTATTTTTATATATTATATTATATCAATTATATGTTATTTCGTATTATCCGAAATTTCGACTGTCCGAGGTATGTTTGGTCCCGGCCATCTCGGATAATCGAGGTTCTATGTGTAAACAAATATTGTCGGCAATGATAATCGCACGATTGTACAAAAACGAAATGTCATCGACTCAAATAAAAACGTCCGTTGTTTACATTGAGCTTTGGATGACCAATATGGTATTACAATATGAAATGCGAACATCCGAATCTTCGTTTACGTTTTGTAATTTTATGAATTATACAAAATTATTCAGGTTCGTTGAATATGCTGTCGGTACAAAATCAATTAAATAATGACATGATATTATATCGTCATATATAGCGAATAAAGTCCTATGTCGTTGCACCGTTGAAAAACGTCCCATCTTCTATATAAAAAGATAGGACATAGGCCTTTTTTCAACAGTGCAATGACATAGGATTTTATTCGTTAGATACGTCGGTATAGCTAGGAAAACTAAAAATATATACCGATCCTATTGTTAAGGCGATATATCGTGTCTGTTACACCGGACGTAGTGTCTTTTTGAATTAAAATTCGTAAGTCTGTTATGAAGTAAAATAAACATATTCAGACGATTCTTTGATTCTGGGAGAATCTTTCGATAAAACAAATTTTGATTTTTATTGTTAACTTTTGTTTTGCGACCTTAACTCGTTTTTTACTGTGATTATGATTAAAGAAGTTAAGAAAAAAAACCAGTTAAGGTCATAAGACAAAAGTTAACAATAAAAATCACAATCAATATATTTTCCCAAAATTAAAGAATCGTCTGAATACGTTTATTTTACTTTATACAAAACGAATTTTAATTCAAAAAGACACTAACTCCGGTGTAGCGGACATGATATATCGCTTCAATATATTCGAAATGAAATGCGAATGTATTTTTGTTTAAAAATATGTTTAAAAATTTTCTTAATATATTCATAATACATTGATAATATATTGATAATAAATTCATAATGTTTTCTTAATACATTCTTAATATATTCATAATTTATTCAGAATATATTTTTAGTATAGTTAAAAAATACTTACTAAATACGTGTCAATATGTCGCAAGTATATGATCATAGTTCAAAGTGTATTTTTTTGTTAAAAATATGTTAAGAAAATATTACGAATGTATAAAGAATATTTCAAGAATATATTATCAATATAATAACAATATATTTTT
>JABFPJ010004953.1:0-12886 GCA_022817425.1 Gryon sp. ZL-2020 | reverse complement strand
ATCATACCCCTGAACAAATCCAATCTTTTTGTCTGTATCGTTGATAACAAAGACCAGCATTTAGTTTTGCATGTGATTTTTTTTCATCGAGATTACGTTCTTACGTCGAGGGTACGACTTTGGATAAAGTTATTTACGGCTTGCTGTATAAAAAAATGGCACAACCGTTGCTCATAGTAGTGCCACTCTTGAGTTACCTGGCGTTGCACAACGGGTGTTATTCTTTTGATTTTGGTTCTACTTTGTTTATAATTAAAGGCGACTGCAAAACAGTCGGTGCGACTTATTTCAAATTCAATTTCCTCCGAAAATTATTTATTTTATGTATTATTTATAAAAGCATTGCTAATTAATCTGTTTGATTAAAATGCAATCGATCAATTACTGCTTTTATCCTATAAAATTCAATGGAACCATCGTTTTCTAGTTAGATGAAAACGACGTTTCTTGTATAATTGACTTTTTGAAATTGGATTAATTAATTGTAAATTACACGAATATAAGAATATTTATTAAAACAAAAACTTTTATGTATCATTACTAATTGTATTTATTCTTTGAATTCTGAAATAAGCCGCGATTGTTGTTTTTTTTTAATTTTATTTTCAAATCCAGCAATAAGAGAAAGAGATCTTAAAATTGCTCTGCGTTTGGATTCATAAAGTCTATTTTACAGACTTGTTACTGCTTGTTTTCCGTCCCAAGGCATCGCGACATCACACGGACCTGTGCAATTTGTGTACAATTAAGCAAGTATTTATCAAATGTATGTAACTTCTTAAAATGCAAAGACTGATTAAAAGTAAACCTCTAATCAAATTATTCCTAAAGTATCACAAATCATTAACCTATTTATATTCTATTGAATTTGTTCATTGCACAGGTCAGATACTAGATTTCTACTTTTTCCCATTTTCCTTCCCTTTCTTCCCGTTAGATCAGTATGATTCAATGAAATTTCGATTTTTTATTGTCGAGTTTATGTCATATTTTATAAAAATGACCGAATCAAGTAAAAAGTCGAAATTTCAAAGGATCAAAAGTGTTTAATCGAAATAGTATTTCATTGATGAAAGAAACATTCTCCGTGTTTGACTTAGGTGGAAAAGCATATCGAATATCAGAATATTGTCTCACAAAACAGATAAAACAAAAACATAAAAAGAAGAAACAAAAAAAAAACAAATTGAAATGAACGTTGGGTCTCACGAATCATTCCCGTGCTCCGTATAATGTACGAACTTTAAGTTTTGATATTGAAAAAATTGTGTCCGAAATAACGTATAATATAATTAATGAATGTCCGAAAGCCAACGAAAGGATGCGCGCGACTCTGCAAAAATTTATGACGAGCAAGCAAAGTCATTCTGTGCCAAATGATTGTCTCTAATTTTTGTAACTTGTAACGATACGAACAATTTGTTTTTGTAATTAATAACAACAGTGTACATAATTATTATCAAGAGCCGTTTGTTGTTTTACAGTATAAATATATATACATATATATAAATATATATACAAATATATAAATATATATATAAATATATATAATAGATTTTTTTACAATGGGAAAGACGAAATAAACTTTTTCCGCAATTTTTGAACAACTTGAATCAATTGCAGTTTTTGTAAGGCATGATAGGATTTATAAATAATAAATGAAACAAAAAATAAATAAAACGTAAGAAAAACTTGCAGTGTAGGGTACTCGAGTGGGTTACGTGTGTTTTTTTAGCTTTTGAAATTTGAGAAACAGGCGTAGTTTATATTAATGTTTGGATTGTCTGAGAAAGATGAATTATTTATATCAATTATTTAAGGAAATATTTTTGCTGCATATTTAATACAAATTAAACGTTGAAATTGTTATTTTGTGTGTTTTTTATTATTGTTTGTAATTGTAATAACGCGCCCTAACCTTTGACAAATTTTTATTTAATTTTACTTAAATTAAGAAAATTGCACGTTTGCACTTAAAACAAAAAGAAATCTAACATTAAGTATTTCTCACATGCATCATTTTGGATGAAAATGTACTATAGATATATAATATTTGAATAAAACAAATCTTGTTACTTTTCAACGAGCGTTTTATTCTTCTAATAATTGTAATCAAATGTGTATATTAGTTTTATGATTTCTTTCGGACTTTTATCCTATTTAATTAATTAATTAAAGTCAAAAAACAAGAATTTTTCATATAATTTTGGCATAATAATTAATTAATTGTAATGAATAATTAAGTTAATGTTACATTTATTATATATAAAATTTGTCAAAGGAAAGTAAATGAGTATGTTTTAATTAATCGATTATTCGCGATATTGTCATTTCAAATTGAATTTGTTTAATATATACATTATCGTGATAAATTTTTGTCAGAGATCAATATTTAGCATACGAGAATTAATTTTTTGCAATATATGTTCAGCAATTTTTTTTACATAACGAAATAACTTTGATTCCATAAAGTCACTGACCAATCAACGATCTCTTTCTTTTTCTTCCGCAAGAAAAAAACAGCATTCGGCGAAAAAGCACATACGACAAAAAAATTAGACAAATGTGGAAAAAATTTGTATATTAAATATTAAGGCATTTTTGAATAGTACAAACGACACGTTTAATATAAATACATTTAGTTATAATTCTAATACACGATTCTAATGTACAATTATGATAACTGTGTGATTCGTTTTAGAATTGTGCATCATTTTCTATATGTCAATCAAAGATTACTTGATTCGATTCGAAAAAGTTGTTTATTAAATAAATGTGCCAGTTATTGTAAAACAAAATTTATATGAACATAAAACTGATAGCCAGCAATGTAAAAACATACATTATAAGACTTAATAGTAATTATTCATAACATTGACATCATTGCAACTCAAATCCATTCATTTAATCTTTTTTTAATACTGCAATGTATATAGAAAATTGTATTAGTTAATTAGTTGGCTATTGGAAATGATTTACAGACTTTGATCCAAATTAACAATTAACGTTGATTAAAAATGTAGAATTTTTGTACATTATAAATACTGCAAATGTGTACGGAAACCATTTTTTGGAGATTCTAAAATTTTTTACCAACAACGTCATATCTCTGATTTCGAAAATATCATTTTACAACAATCTTTTATATAATTATATACAGTATATGAAATAATTATATTAATAATACCAAATCTGTTCTACTATATTCGAACGCAATTTGTAAAATCAACTTTAAATTCCTTTTTTAAAACCTTTTGAGGAAACTCTAACTTTGTAATTCAATTGAAATTTTTTCAAAAGAAAAAGGATATACCTTATAATTAATCAAACCGATTATAAAAATATAACTGATTTACCTCTGTTTTAAATAATCGTACGAAAATCAAGATAAATCTATGTAAAATAATTGTATTCATGGTATTATTAAATTTGCATTACTATATATATACACGACTGTATCACGACATTTGTATATGTAAATAACTAAAAGCATTAACATTATGATCGTCCATTTGTTAATATAAAATTATTTTATCAAATTTATTCGTAAATAAAATAAATTATTTATTATATAAATATAAAATGAAAAGTGAAATACAAAATATTCACCGCCGTAGTTACCATTTTAATCACGTGGAAGAGAAAGAAAACGACGATTGAAAATAAAAAAAAAACACTTACTAACTGAAAGATAACAAAAAATGACGAATTTCGAATTGAAAGATTAAGCGAATTTAATGATTAAGAAATGTACCAATTTTCGATAAATTTTACTCTGTCAAATTGTGAATCTACATAATTATACTTGTTAACAATATAATTATTATAAGAACAAGAGTTTTTAATGAAATAAACAATTTAATTTTATGATAAACGTTTTTAAATTATTATTTTTAATAATTATTTGTTGCTAATGTTGTAACAAGTATGATTATGTGAAAATGAAATAAAAAACCGTCAAATTGAATTGCGATGAAGCGGTACGTTTTCAATGTGTATACGACGTTTATTTTTATATGATCTTTCCCTCTTCCCCTTCCGGGATTCGTATTTTTCAATTCGAGACATGTCGACAGGGCTACGTACTCTAAACCCGTCACACAAATGTTTATTACGTGAATTCACGCGAAAAATGTAAAAGTCTCACATCGTCGTCATATTCGCAATGAACGTCGAAATCTTAGAACAAAGCGAGCTTTATATTTTATGACGTTTGTATAACTGCTTTTGTGTTCGTTGCGAATATCACGCGATGCCGACAATTTATTTAAAAAACTTTCTTTTTCTCAAAAATTGTACATCACCGAATTCATGCGATAAATTTTTCTATTATATATAAACAAAAGTATAAATAAAAGTTTATTCTAACAAAAGAGACAGATAAGACATAGCGGATCCATTCTAAAGTGGATATGTAAAGAAACAAAAGAAAATGAGAATGAAGGGGAAAAAAGTAAATGGAATCCCAAGGCTTTACACTTGTAAACGATAGAGCGAATGAAAATGTAAATTAGCGAATGAATTTTCATTGGTACATCGGTATTAAGATGAAACACGATAATGAAATGTCATTAAAGCAGAAAATTAAATACAATTAAGTCCGTTTTATTGTTAAAAGAGTTTAACTTCATTCAATTTAGTTCTTAATTGATCGTTTAATGATTTGAATTAAATCTTTTTAATTGAAATTGTATCTTAAATTATATTTTGTAAATGTAATTAATTTAAATTTGTTAATTTTATTTTGATTACATTTTTGCAATCAAAATGGACTTGAGATATAAAACTCTGATATATTTGCAGTAAAGTTATATTTCAGATGAATATATTAAAATGTATCCTATTTTGTTAATTATTTTAACTTATAAATCGTGAAGTATACTTTTATTGAAAAATATCAGAAAATCTCGTTGTAACATAACTTTACATAAAACGGTAACTTGTAAAATTTCGAGCTGTTATAATTCATGGTTCCTCCTCTTTTTGTTATAATTTCACGTGATTACAAAATATTCCGATCAAGTCAAATAAAGTGTAAAATCACGTATGAGTAATAATTGCACTCGTAAAGAGGGACAAGGAATCGTGCCAAAAATGAAATGAAAAAGAAAAAAAAGAGATGAATTTAAACCAACATTAAACTATCAAACAAGAGTGTCAGCAAGCAAACAACAAACATTTATAATTCGATGTACATATTAGACGTTATGACTGTGCCGATTAACATTGTAAATATTTATTACATGAAAATAACGCAATTCGAACCATTGATCTGTTGCGTTTTGAACAAAAATTGGACAAGTGTTGCTATTCCGATGTAACATGTGTTTCATTGCACAAAAATAATCTGTAATCGCAGTGTCATTTTTGTGAGGCAATTTTATCGTCGTCAAATTACCGAAAGTAACAAAATAAAAAAAGCATACACAAAAATTAAAACGAACAAAAACAAATTAAATAAACAAAACATGATTACAAGTTATTTTTGTCGATATTATTCTTTAAAAATAGCAATTAATTATGACGGTCCAGTTTTTTATATATATCTATTTTTTTAATTTTCAGCTTTTATTATTAAAGTTACGCTTTTTTAAATAGCGATCAAATTTCGAATGGTTCGATGATGATGCATTCTGTTACGGTTTTTAGTAGCAATGTAATGATGTGTTGTACGTTCGTGAGTGCAATGTTTGATTCATGTGATACGTTGCGTTTTGTTTTCCATTATTGAGTTTGTGACAAGATCAAAAGAAAAGAAACTGAAAATGTTTCAGATTTTATAATTTATATATGTTATTTGTTTACTATGCCGTCATTTTTATGTATATAATAAATATTTATTGTATTAAACAATTTTCATTAACCCGCAATTTTATTTTATTTTCAATTTTGTTTATTATGCAAAAATAGACAATTAAACTTTTGGTTTTTCATAAAATTTATTGATTACCATCAATTACATATTAATGTTAAATTTATAAAAAAAAAACTCAATCCAATTTATTTCTTCTATTCTTAAAATTGAACGTAAAGTTCTTTCATTATTCAAATTTCATTATAATTATATAACTTTTATAAATAATCAGAAATCTGTTTAAAATTAATCATAACATTTGTACTTTGTTTCAAATATTCTTTGATCTTAACAATTTAATTTCATTAATCAGCTTATTGATCTTTGATCTTTTGATATCTATCGATCTTATTCATATGATAAGTTAATTTTTGTTGAACAATTTTCGGCTTATTTTACGTAAATACTTTTTGTGTTTTGTGGATGCTTGTGGTGTTCCGGGAATGAAATCTTCGTCCGAGTTTGGTGAATGCCAATGATTATTGGAAAGAATACTTCCCACCGATCTCAAACTTTTTAAAGAAGCAACTGTGCTTGGAGAAAATCCGCCATAAAAAGATAAAAAACTGTATCCTGCAAGTCTCTCGGAAATAGTCAAGTTGTTTCTCAAAATAGCTGAAGCTATTTTGTATGCTACATCTACTTCTGCTGTGTAATCTCTTCCGTGATATATCATCTAAAATTTCAAAATTGCATTAAAAATCAAAATTATTTTCATCATTCATTATAATTAATAATTTTATTTAAAACATAATATATTTATAATGTTTTATTACAATTGATTGTGTACAAATATATATTATAATTAATAAAATAAATATTGACATTAATTAAAATACCTTTTTATTTAAACTACTTCTCGGCGTTTTTGTAAATGGTTTCAAATTCGATAATGCTAACCACGATCTTTCAATGCTTCCCTTATTGCTAAAATAAACAACATGATACTTCATCTAAAAATAATATAAATTTATCGTTAATTTAAATGTATTTTAAACATATGTTTTAATTTTTAATTAAATGTATATACCACTTCAACAGTACTGCGAGGTTTCAATTTGTAATAAGTCAGTGTATCGGGAGAGTCACAGACCATGCCTGGCCACCATGGATATCCAGGATAACGTGCCCAAACGAGACTTCCAGCCGTGTAAACATTTTCGATTAAATCTTCGACGATTGCAGGTGGAATTTCTTTTTCTGGCGTTTGGCAAGTTGTTCCTACAGAAATGATTACTTTTTTAAATTATATTATTCTAATTACATAAAAATAACATCACAACATAATAAAAATGTAATAATTATATTAATTCGCCATTTTGATTGTTTTACCGTCGTTCAAATCCTGACAATACCACAATTCCGGAACATCCACAGGATCATGATATTCTTCGCAATATCGATATTTGTTGCAATCCTTGTTACAACACTGAATAAACAATCCAGTATCTCGACACTTTTCTACTTCATTTAAAGCTCTCTTCCAATCAATTTTCTGTCTTTTTTCAGCATAGGAAGCTATAAATGATAATTTTTCATTTGTCAACAAACTGTTTTTTTTTGTTATCAAGTAAAAATGTTATTCAAACTTACGAATGTTATTATTGTCATCGAAAGAATCCTCGAAATCATCGGCATATCCACTGTCTGGATCTGCTTCTTTTGAACAGCAACACTTCTTGTCAGATTTGGAAATTTGGTGAATGGAACGCTTTTTAGTTACTCGAACGTCTTTATATCTTTTAGGTGTTTGGATAACAACATTTCGGGATCTTAATCTGTAATACTAAAGTAGAAGAAAATAATAAATTAATAATACAATATAAATAGCAAAATCGATTTCTCAGTAGCAATCATGTTTCATTGTTGTTTCGCCATTTTTAATTTTCGATAAAATTATAAATTATTCTGTTAAATAGTACAATTGCAATATTGTTTTAAAATAAAAGCAAATGCTATAATCGTTATAATTATAAAGTTAGTTTACATTTCCATTGTTTAAATTTGTATTATCCACATTCTGGGTTTGCATTTTTAAGCGCCAAAGTCGAACAAATTCAAGTGCTGCGCAGAACCGACGCGTTGGGAGAAGAATGAAGACAAAGTGTACTACGTGAGTCAAGTTGTGCTCAGTTTAAATCAAGTCAAAAGCGAGACTAAATTGATGTTACTAAATACAATAATTTTTATTAATAATTTTATTATTATTTATTTACAAAATTATAATAAAATACAAATTATGTTTAAGTATACAACGAAATTTTGCAATAATAAATATTTGAAATGAATTTGAATATTTTTAATCTCATTGAAAATTGAAATTATTTTTTTGATTTTAACTTTTGTATTAATTAATTTATAAAAAAATGAATATTAATTTATATAAAAATAACAACATTCTCTTATCGACTATGCAATTTATCAGTGTGTTAATTTAACGTGGACTTTAGCTCTATTCTTAATTGTTGTTTCTCGAACTACTTCATTTAACCCCTTTTAACATTTTATAAAATAATACATCGACGATACGGTACAAAATCCAAATTTATTCACTTCAATTTTCTTTTTTCACGTTCAGATTTGTCTAAATTGATTATATACTGATGTTGTAAAAATTTACATGTTTACATTTTAAAATTTAATTTTTTAATTTTTTTAATATAACAATTTTTTTAAATATTTGACTTCAGATTTTTGAAAGCATTATAAAAACTTGTATGATATATAATGATAAGTCATTTTTTTATTTACGTAAATTTAGTCGACAGGAAATAAAGCATAACTGCATGGTTACAAAAGTTTTGCTATAACTAAAATGCCAAAGCATTAGACTTCCTCAAATGAATTTTAGTCGCTTTTATTGACATTTCTTATTCTGAAAATTTTATTTTATTTTTATTGTGCTTTTTTTATAATAATAAAAATTTAAATATATACATATGTTGGTAATATTTAATTAATAATATTTTTTATATAAAGTAAGTAGACATTTTTTGTAATTAAAATGTAATTAATTTTCTTATTTAAAAAATTTATATAATATATATTTTATAAATATATTTATAATATATAAATAGTTGTTTTATATTATAAAAAAAGTATTTTTTTACTTTTGTTATAAGAATTGTATTATATACATTTTTATACTTTCAAATATTTTTGTTTTGTTAAGTAGGAAAGTTGAAAAAATAAAATGAAAACCGCGACGGAAATTTCTAGACCGATCTCAATTTTACTCTACTCAGAAATTTCTCGACATTTTTCGTATCACAGATTTTATAATTAAACATATTTTTTAAATAAACATAATAAAAACATAAATACTAATATTTTTTATTTATATGTATACATTTTATAAACTACAAGAAATTGGAAAATTAATAATGTTTGTATGATTACTTATAAATTTTAAACAATAATGTTTGCATAAATGAAACAATTAAACAAAATTAACATTAATTTGGCACATTAATTATTTTGGCATTAATTAATTTATTAACATGAATTTGATGTAAAACTTATTCTATATTTACGTATAATTCATAGTGATACAAAATTGACGTAAATTCTACATATATCTGATTAGTAATGACGTATATTATTGTAATTGAATAATTGCGCGCATAACTAAGTCATATAATGTTTGTTTTTATTTGTGCTTTATTTTTTATTTCGTTTCCGTAATCAAGGATACGTCTACGGATTTTTTACAATTTGTGTTGGAAGCAAAGTTCGAAGATACGAAGGTCTTCATCAGCACGCAACTAATTATGCTTACTCTGCCAGTGCTGAGAAAGCGAAGGTCGTCGACATCACTGTGCGACATCACAACTTTTCGTACGAGCTTCCTTGTACCTTAATTTCCAGTTTTGTTTTTTAATATTCCTTTATTATTTATACTGATTTTTATATTATTGATTATAAATCTTAAAATTTAATAAATTCTTTAATGCCAAGATTTTGTATTTTTTTTATAAACTTGAACAAAATTTAATAATAATGGAAAAATAAATTAACAATTTTGTTAATAGTTTTTTAAGGATTAATTTTTTTATATAAAAATGATTTAAATATATATTTATACTATAAATATAAATTTAAAGTAAAAATGAAGATCGATAAAAGTTTGTCAAAGGAAATAGTATTTTTTTTTAATAATAATAATAATTACAAGAATATAAATAAAAATAGTAATAAGGAAGGGATTAGTTGTATTTGATCAGTTGACTATAACTTGTGGCATATGTAATTTCATAATGTAAGTCATTGAAAAGTTATTACATTCAATTCCAGTCCATTCATTTTCTGTTGACATTGATAAGCGAACACATCAAAAGTGCATAATAGTTTATATAAATTGAAAACCTGTTGTACAATAGAAATTGAAATGACAAATAGTAAATACTAATAATTAATTTTGAATGAATTGCTGATTATTAAAGTTTGTATTTTATATTATTACAATTATAATAATATAAAAATAAATTTGTAATTATTTTAATAATTTAACAAAATAACTGCATTTTTTCTATTATAATAAATATAAATATGAATATTAAAATCCAGTTAATGTTTGAATTATGTTACATTTATTTAAGTTAATTTAAAAAAAGAAAGTATTTTATCTTTTTCTTTATCAATTGTTAAATTTTCGAACGATATACTTTATGAACTCAATCAGTTTAAATATCGAGATTATGAAGATCACATGAAAAGATTGCACTTTATAAATAGAAAAAGGATACCTATAGTAATAAATTAAAAGATTTTCCGATTAAAGTACTTGGCATCGGAAATGTTCAGTCGATAGATTTGGATATTTTTAAGTATTTGTTTAATGTATAACAATAGAAACATTTTTTAAATTTAAATTAATTTTTAAAAATTGATTTATAAAATAAAACTACTTTTGGATTAAAAATAAATAAATCACATATTATACATTTTAGTATTTGCTTGTTATATTGTTTAAATTTTATTATAATATACTTACGTAAGTGTTTCGATATTACTTATTTTACTTCCCTTCACTTTAATCATTTAAATAAAAATAACATAATATATATAAAGATATAAACCAGTCAATTATTCTATGAATAATTGCATCATTTTTATGCAATTTAATGCAAGATTAATTCAATTTAATGTAAGATTACATTATTAAAATTATTTGAAATAAAGATAGTCTTATTAATAAACATATTTTGTTAAAACAAACTACAAAAATGCTACAATAAAAACTTAGAATTAAATTAATGAAAATCTAACAAAAATTTGTGACTTTACTTTAGAGTCACATTTTAATTTTTTTTTTTCAATAAAATTTGATTAATAGTTATAATGCTTTATTATTTTTTTAACAACAAAATTATTTAAAAGAATTTAAATAAACATTTTTAAATGAAAAAAATGTAAATTTAAAAATTAAAAAAAAATATCCGATTTACTATGAAAATGAGTAAAAACAAGATGAATTAGAAATGGTGAATCATCGTGTTGATAAGGGATTGAGCGATTCCATGCTGAATGGTAAGTGCAAAGCCAAAATAAAGTCAAAACGAGGAGCGGGGATGGCCCGGTTGCCGACGTTTATCGATTGACAGGAGGATGCTCTGCTTTGCGCGTACACAATTCTAAAGATCAAATTCGATTGGTTCATTGAGCAAACTCACTCGCTAACTATTGGTCGGTTGCTTCGCTATAAGCACACGTACAAAAAGACTTTATGTCAGTTGTGGTTTGTCTCGCTTACAATACATTTGGTGAGTAAGTTTTTGTTTTCTCACAGAGTCTTTGTTTTTAAAATTAAACACGATGACAAAAGCTAACGCATATCTTCATTCGAATTTTGTCATTTCATTTCAACAACACTTTTTCTGGCTTAATTAACAAACACTTAAAAATGACGTGACAGATATTTTTTTTGTTTTTATTAAAATTAATTGATTTTGATTTTTTTTTTTTTGGTTAAAATTGCAAGTGAAATGGTGAGATGTACTTTTTGTTGGTTTTGCTATTTGCGAGTGAAATGTTGAGAATTAAAGTGAAAGAATTTGATTATATGACAGTTTTGTATGTAAATAATGTACACTTCTTCGTGTCAATCGATACTTTCTGAAACAAAATAAAAATAGGTTAAAAAGGTTTTTGTATACGCAATTTTGCATGATACTTCTTTTAAAACAGATTTGATGCATTTACATGTCTATTTTTTTAAATTTAATTAAATTATTTAAATTTGTTCAATTATTAAAAAAATTGAACAAATGTTCAATATTCTGAAATTGTAGAATTATTTTTGATCGAATAATTTTGACAATTAACAATTCAAATGTTGTCATTTCATTTTTTGATTATTATTATTTTATATAGATTCTTTTATACAGAATTAATTATTTTATAGACAATATTGAACATGTGTCAAAGTGTTTGGAAAATTTTATCTAAAACGAAGAATGTGAAATGAAAACAAAGCGGATAATCTTATAAACTGAAAGTAGATTTGTTTTTCTAAACATTTGTTCAGGTAAAAATTTGTCATCTTTCCAAGAATATGATGGCTTTTTGAAATATGCAATTATAGAACAAATAAATGATATATTTTTAGGAGAACAACTGCGCACGAAATAAGATACATTGAGCATATAACTTGTTCATTCAAACAGTTTCAAGTATTATATTTCCTTCTTTGTTCGTAAAATGTGTATTTTATTTTTCAATTGTTCTATTTTAAATTTCATCATTAGTTAAATCACCTTAAACATAGTTTAATTTCAACATTTTTAAAGATATTTTTAATGTATTATATTAAAAGCAACACTGTATCTTCCAATCACATGATTGGCTTAAGAAAATTTACATGAACTAATTCAAAATTACATCATCCTTCGTCAAAGCCTTGTGACCGCTTTTAAAAATCCATTTTTAATGAAAGATAAATTCATTTCGAAAATCAAATTCAGTTTAGAATTTAAATTTCAATAGTCACGAATCTTTATCTTGAAACCTATTTTCTATTCTCCTTGTCACTAT
>JABFPJ010004952.1:0-12888 GCA_022817425.1 Gryon sp. ZL-2020 | reverse complement strand
TTGTAATATTATTTTCTAATAATATTACAATATGCATTATACCCAATAACGCTATACCACATTCAAGTGACGCATATTGAAAATGATCTTTAACGAATACCGTCTGAATCAGAAAATGACAGATTCCGTATTAATCCATATTCACAAATCTTAATTGTCAATACTTTTCTATATGTTTTCGATTACCGGGACTTTCATGACTAAGTGATTTTAAAATTATTAAAGCATTTTAGAATTGTTGGTATTCATACACACTTTTATGAAAAGCGTCAAATGAAAAGAGAATTGTTTCTAATTATTATTCCAAGAAAGAGTGGTTATAGCAATTAAAACCTAATTAAATTCGAAATAAAAAAATTTTAATTTTAAATATTAAATAGAGTATAATATGAATGTTATGAGATGTAAACATTTTCTAGGTTCATCATAGGTAATTCATTAACAAATTATTGTTAATTTTTTTTCTAAATCAACAAGTTAAATAATGGACAAAGTAATAATATTTGAATTGAAACATTTTATGTGTGAATTAATAAATACAGCTTCTTTCAAGAAAACAGAAATTAAACTTAATTCAATTTTATTTAATTGTATTATCAGTCTAATTACTTTTATTAGTTATTATCATATTACCTAATTTTTCAATGTACCTCGACGTGCAACATTTATACAAAAAATATGATGTAATTTTTATATAAAAATTTTAGAGTAATTTTATTTTTTTATTTTAATCACTAAAAAATAAAATTACCCTATTGTTTTCTTAGAATTATAATTGCGCTATGATATTTCTTTCAACGCTTCATGCGTTTTTTTTAAACATGTTGTGTTCAAATGTTTTGATTAATTATTATGTTACCTTTAAAAGCTTGTAATACAAGAAAAATAATAAAATAGATTTAGAGATTTTCAATTGTTAATTTGTTTAATTTAATTTTTAAATGTCAAATATTCTATTTTTGAAATTGTGACCGATAGGAAATTAAAATCAATTTATGTGCACTAAGAGTGGGTTTGTAATTGTGGAAGATATAAATTGTGCGTTAATATAATGTCTCGTTTTCAAATTTAGACTACATATATAAAGTATTTACATATGTTCTATTCTAAAGTAAAATTTATTATTAAGCAAATCCTAAAATTGCTTCTAACAAATTTGAAACAATTAAGATAGTTCTTCAGTGCTAATATACCGGAGTTAGTGTCTTCAAATTATAAATTATTGATAAAGAATTGAACTTTAAAAAATTTCATTCTTTGATCGTGGGAGAATGTTTTGATTAAAGAAAAGTTTAACTTTGTTGTTGACGTTTTGCTCCGTAACCTCCCCCGTATTTTTTCAATTTCCTATATACTAAAAAAACGGGGGAGGTTACGGAGCAAAAAGTAAACAACAAAATTCAATTTTTTTCACCGAAACATTCTCCCATGATTAAAGAATGAAATAACATATATTTTAAAGTTCAATTCCTTATTAATAATTTATACATTGAAAAGACACTAACTCCGGTGTAGCAGGCTTGAGATATCACCTTAATACATTTAACTCTATTGCTTTATTAGATTCACCAGATTTAGCCTAAAATTATTTTATTATCAATCTGAATGTAGTATTATGTTTACATATGAAGCGTTCGGAGTTAAATAAATGTTAAATCAATGTCAAGTTAAAATTGGGCTTTTGAGGAATCTATGTGAAGTTTATGTGAACTTGGTGTGGAACAAATAGGATATTTTTGTTAACGCACTGAATAATCAATGTGAAATTAATGTTAATTTTATGTGAAGAGAGTGTGAGATTTTTGTGAGCTTCATGTGAACTCACGACCAATTAAATTTCATAACTTCACATTTAATTCACACTGAGAGGGAAATTGTGATTTACTTGTTAATCACATGTCAACCACATGCCAATCACATGTGAACTCACAGTGACTTCACATTTAATTGTCTGTGAAAATCGTGGTTGTTTGGGTATATATTTTATATGATTTTGTAAAATTAGTGAGATATTCAAATTATTTTAATTGAATTCTTTGTATTCTTAAAGTTCAAAATGGAAAAGGGTCAACTCGTGGCGCCATCTCGGAGCCAGTTGCCGGACCAAGTCACGCAGACAGTCAGGAAGTAAAATTAAATAAGAAAAATGTACAACTGGTCCATTTAACAGAATAGCCCTCGGATAATGGATCCAAATGTGCATTTTCGGCTTTATGTCGCCGTAAAGTTGTACATATAAGTAATTGGATTTTTGGATTAGTTCTTGCAAACGAATGTTTTGGTTCATATTAAGTCTTGGACAAGTTAATATACCAATAATTTTCCGTAAATATCGATACAATTCCCAAGGTTCGTTGTTAGCAGGAATTAAGTCGCCGATCATCAATATCAAATACCTTGACAAGCAGAGCATTTCAGCCGCTGATTGCTTAATTTTAAGTTTGTCTTTACCCTTCTTACTTACACTGAATGCAATTGGCATTGGCTTATTTCTTAAATCGCCTTCGTTATAATTAAACGTTTGAATTCGATGATTAATTAGTGCCAAAGTTAAAATTTTTTGTTCGATTAAACTTTGCAAAACTTTGCTAATTGTGTAAGAAGCAATGCCTTCGTACACGTCATGCATGACATCTACAGAAATATTATCGCAGATATGAAATTTCTCGATGTTATTGAAAATACATGATTCGCTAATTCCCGTGTTTGAAGGTTCATTGCGCAGTAGATCACGCTGATACGATTGTGTAGTTCTGATCAAATTGTCACATTCTTTAGTCATCTTTTTGCATTGAATGCTTGATGCCGAACATATTCTGCAATAATATTTTGCATTAAAACTTTTGTTAAATCCGCAAACACAATTTAAGCCCAAGTTGTCGCCAAGGATTAACGCACAATCAAAGTAGATCGTAACTTTTTCTCCGTTAATATTTAAAATCAAGCCATTTAAAGACAAGTCATTTAAATCGTTGATAGTTTTTTGAAAAATTCGGTCATTTCCGAATTTCTGTAAATCCTTGGCTCGACAAATAACAGAAACAAAAATGTTTTGCATTTTTGCCGTAAGATGTTGCGGCAGACATCCAAGAGGAACGTATATCCCGCCCATTTTTTCCTCACCACTATGGCTACTTAAAGGATTTCTGGTTTCAAACTCATCATAATATAAGTATAAAGGATATATCTTTTTATCTTTGCTTTCATATTTTTGTTTCCATAATTTGCCTTGCATAATATTAGACAACAAAGATTCTTTAGATAAAGAAGCAACAAAACTTTCAATTTGATCATATACATCCGGTGTTTCGAGTAATCTTTGGAGAGTTTTTTTTAATGGAACATAAGCAACGTAAACTGGTTTTTCTATTCTTTCGATTTTATCTGTTTCTGTCTTTTCTATTATATCTTTCCCATTTCAAAAAGTTCAGGTTGGATAAAGAAACTATTTTTTTCGTAACACTTAAATCGCATATGTTCTGTTAAATAATTATTAAATATACCTTTGTTTGAATTTAGAATAAATGAAATTCGATTTGACAATGTGTCCGACAAAAATAAAGTTACATCATTCTTAATCTGACTGTCTATAAATCGTATTAAAAAATTAGAAATAAAATTATTAAACGTTAAAATAAGTTCGTTTATGACTTTTCTAGACAAAAAAGGATTATTGTACAGTATGAGCAAGGTATGCCTGGTCTTGGCCAGCCTAGTGACTATCGAAATCTGCGTGGATATGTCTTTAGGTGCCATGTCGATAAAATCGTGCGTGCGACCCATCTATGTATAACATAGTTCGTGACACTGTTGACATGTGCAAAAGGCGGTGAAGAGCAGAGGTTGTAATGTCTGTAAACAAATACTTGACAGACTTCATTTAATTACAGGCAGTAATGAGACCGCTTTTCATAAGAATAATTTCGACCAATAATTATTAAATATGACAGCAAGAATTGGAAAAGACGATAAATCACTCGCAACATTAGTTGTCTCTGCTTGTGCACCTTGCTCTGATGTAAATAAGGCGATTGTGATGTTATATTTTCTATTTTTTTTTCGTTCGATAATCATAACAAATGCAATTAGACAATTTTAAAAGTAATTTTTATTTATATTGACAATTTATTTAGGTATTTACTCCGGATTTCAAGTGTCCGTCTATGAACAGAAACGGATGTCTTTTATATGTGGATTTGTCTAATGGACGGTGGTTTATTGTGAATAAAGAAAATTATCTTAATGAAGCAGTTTTTTAATTAATTGCGTCCTTTTAATTCAAAATTATTACATAAAGATTTATTTTATTTATTTAAACAATGTTTTAAATATGTTTTAATACAAATAAATAAACATTAGAAATAGTTTGAATTAAAATTTATTGACAAAATAACGTTAATTATATAATAAATTGCAATTACATTTCATTAAAATTTGTCTTTTTAAAAATATTCATTTACAATTAATGTTTGTATTTGTAACAAAAACTTCTTAACATTTTTAAGAAATTAAAAAACATTGCATTCTTAGATTTCATATATGGCATTTTCATACTGCATTAGTTCATCCCAAGACAAAAGAAACTGCATCTCAACGAAAAATTGCCATCTGCTTCGCCTATGGGTTTTCAAAGTTTTGATAACCTCGAGTTTGAATGTAGCCTCCAAATCGTTCCACAACCATTCCACGTCTTTGTAGCCTCCAAATCGTTCCACAGCCATTCCAAAAAGAAGAAAATAATATAAATTATTTCTACTGCTTTAATAACAATCTTTTTTGAAAAAAGTTTTATTTGAATAAAATTGAAAATAAATTAGACAAAAATGAGACAAAATTCAAAATATACATAGAACTTTAAGAAATAATGTTAACAAATAAATTTTGTTTATTTCGTTTAAATTTAATTATTTAAAATGTTAAAGAAAATAATAAGTATTAACAAACAAGTTACCTTTAACGTCTAAATCAAATTCTTCGTTTAATTGTATCGTCATTTCGAAAAATTTGTCATATCTTTTGGTGTTGTTGTGGAAATCTTCATAAATTGGATTCGTCATCCACGGAATTTCTTCTACCTTCATTTGTTTATTTTCTTTTGTTTTTGCGCAAAATTTGAAATGAAAATAAGCTTGAAAAGAAATAAAAATGAATGAAGAAATGAATGAGAAAATATAATATAAAACTGAAATTATTTATTAATTTAAAAAATTGCTTTTATCATTTCAAAACTTTATCATGTCCACAAAAATCTACTCAAGTAAAGAAGAAGCAGCAAAATATTCCGCTCGCATATCTGCTGGCATGAGTGGCAATAACATTTCCATGAATGTCCAGGTTGAAGAACGTTGCCTCGTTAACACTTTTTCAAGTTCCTTCTCAAACCTTACTTTCATCGAATTCCACATGCTTTCCAGCCTGGACGCTGTAAGGAAATTAATAATACAAAATCATGGTTTAATTGGAATATAACAAAACAAAATGATTAAAGAAAATGAAAAAAAATGAAATTAAATAATTAATATTTAATATAATTAAATATAATTTAATTATAATAAATATTATATAATATATTATAATTATAAGTAATTCATTAATATAAGTATAATATAAGAAATAATTGTTAATATATTTTAAATTGTTCAATTACCTGGCATATTACGATATCCATAAGCCTTTATTGTTACTGCGATATCGCGAAAATTCTCTTTTTTGACTGACTGCACAAAATAATGTTCATCGTTTTGATCATATATTTGCGTATGCTGGCTAACGAGGAAAATCAAGTCTTTTTTAAGTTGATACATATCATACCTCATATTGACGAGATTTGTAATATTTGTTACAAATTTATCTTTAAAAGTTAAAAATGCTAAATCTTGTTTATAACTGTCAGACAACGATTAAAATGATTCTAACTCGTCTTAAGCGTGAGCCACCTGCGCCAAAGTAAACCGATATTCATTTATTTAACAAAATAAATGAATATTGATAGCCAATAAAAAAGAATGACAAGAAAGTAAGCAAAGTAACGAAGTTTTAAGTGTTAAATTAAAAATAAAAAGAAAATAATTAAAATTAATTAAATTTATTAAAATTAATTAAAAATTAAAAATAAAAATTAAAAAAAAACGAGGATGTTTCGTAGAAGCAAATTTGCGAATAAAACTGAAGGAGAATGAGGCCAAATAGTTGGCTTGAGTTTGGCTTGAGTATTGCAATATAAAAACTGTTAATTTATGGATTAATAATTACCATAAAAACGGTGAAAATTGGTGTACAGATCACAGGAAAAGAAATTCTGGTCCAAGAAAAACGACTACAACACAGGACAATGCAATTATTGATTTGTCATTGAATAATCCGTTTATAAGTTGCAAACATATTCGGACCAATTTACAATTAAACGTGAACAGAAGAACTATATCGAATAGATTGAATCAAGTAAATTAAAAAACATTCTGAGTTTTAATATACTCAATTTATATGTCGTAATGTTCTTTAAAATTCCAATTATTACAGAGTGGATTAAAAAGCCGCCCAGCTGCGAAGAAAGAAATTTTGAGCCAGCGACACAGAGACGACAGAGTTGCGTTTGCTACTGAATATATAGAAAAAGGTTCTGAATTTTGGAACAATGTTTATTTCTTAGATGAAAAAGTTTTTTCATCATCGGAAGACGGCCGAAGATTAGTTTGGAAACCAAAAAACATTACTCGACTTGACCCTCGGTACGTTATAACTACCAATCGATCTGGACGGATAAATTCTGCATTCATGGGCGCCATGTCAGCGCGTGGATTTCATTTTATTGTGCAGACGGTAAATCGGATGGATTCCGAAGATTATATCCAAATTTTGGAGGAATTGCTTTACCCGAGAGCATTGGAAATGTTTCCGGACGAATATGCGTACGTACTCCAGGACAATTCCGCAGTACATACAGCACGAATTGTAAAGGAATGGTATAAAAGTAAAACGGAGTTGAAGCTGATTCCATTCCCTGCAAAATCGCCAGACCTGAATGTCATTGAAAATGCATGGGGAATCGTGCAGAGGAAATGGACGTCTGGAAAAATAAGAAACTTGAGCGAGCTTGTTTCATCGGTTGGATCCATTTGGATGGCGCTGAATGATGAACCGGGACTTTCGAGCAGAATGGTTTCGACAATGCCACAACGACTACGTGACGTAATCGCCAGCGATGGATATTGGACCAACTGGTAATTTAATTTCACATTCTGTGGAGAAGCATGGAACGCATTATTTTCAAATGAAATTACTAAATATATAAATAATAATTGTAAATGCATGTTTTATAAAATAAATAATTTTAATATCATGTAATTTAAAAGTTATTTAATTTACATTAATTTAACAAAAAAGTTTAATTCTTGTTCAAGTTTGTGTAATTTTATGAAGACAAAATTAGAAAATTTTAAATCAAATTAGAAGATTTTAAATCAAATCTTCATATAACACGTTGTTTGTATGCGAGTCTCATTTGTTAAAATACTACGAGACCGAGACGACGATAAATGACTCTGTGAACGATTTTCTCCCATCGATGGGACAAAAAACTTTAGATGACTTCTTATCATTTGGTTTGTTGCACCTCGCGTAAAACGACTTCTGTTATTCATTTTTTTATCAGAGACTGAGTTGCAGAAATTCGTGCTCGTGGTTAATGATCACTTTGCGACCTGTAACGTAATTATATTATATCAATTAAATTTATGCTTTTGTTTACGAAACAAAAATTCATTTTATTCACTTTTTTTAATTTATATTTATACATTTTCTCAATTTGTATAAATATAAACTATGTTTTCATAAAAAAATGTTTAGCAGATTATTACAGTTATTAACAAAACTAATCATATATTAAACATTATAATTGCTGTTATAAAGCACACGCTTAAAAACATGAAACAATGTATGCTTATTTTTGTCGAAGAACCTATTTATATGATAGATGATATCTCCAACGTAGTGTCTTACCCTAAAGTAAACTTTGTGTTCCAATTTTTTATCCATGGATCATCATTCATTAACGACGAAATGTTGCTGTAATCCCAGTTATAGCTTTGGGCAGCAACTCACTGCATTAACGTTCTGCAACAGAGCGTAAATCTTCACCTTGTCGAGTATCTCGGCTGAACGATGTTGAAAGATTTCCATCTTGCTGAAACAGATATTGAAACTATATATTAAATATACTTTCAGAAAAGAAGTTTAAAAAGATTATTTTTCAATTCATTCTCTTTGGTTAAACTGTTCCTCGCAAAAATAAAGGAAAGCAATTATATAATTATATATGAATAAATTAATATATAGTAATAAAAACTTTCTATCAATACTACTGTTGCAGTGATACTATTTCTTTAATATACACAAAGTTGTTCAAAACATTTTTATTTAAAAAAATAAAAATTTTTGTGTGAAAACTAAATTCATGGCTAAATTAAATGATTAAGAAAAAAGCTATATAAGATTTATATAATATCATTAATAGTACTCTTTTTATATAAAATATCATACACAAATTCACTCATCTTCTTGCACGTTGAGCTCCCAGATTACGTTCTTATGCAGGTTCTTCGCGATCGTCTCGCGTTGACTTGTCTGATTATTTACGTCATTTAATTCTAATTTAAATGCCTCACATGTGATTTATCTGCAAACAGCTGTTTCAGTAAGGTCGAAATTATTTATTGTTAAGAAAAGCGGTCTCATTACTGCCTGTAATTAAATGAAGTCTGTAAAGTATTTGTTTACAGACATTACAATCTCTTCACCGCCTTTTGCACATGTCAACAGTGTCACGAACTATGTCATACACAGATGGGTCGCACGCACGATTTTATCGACATGGCACCTAAAGACATATCCACGCAGATTTCGATAGTCACTAGGCTGGCCAAGACCAGGCATACCTTGCTCATACTGTACATTGATAATGTCATTTTAATGATTTCATGTTCTATTGCTTCTTTAGTGATATGGAAGATGTCCTGATCGTCCGCGTTCATGGTAACTTTGAATTAATTATTTATGTTTATAATCTATTTAAATAATTTAGCAGACATAAAAATAATAATTAGAGAAGTATTAAATACAACTAAATGTCCACATAAATAATAAGACAAGATAAAAAAGAAGTTGAAAAATGTAAAAAATCGCGGTTACAACAGTTTATAAACTTCGACATTTATCCACGAGATCAACAACTCCACCGTATGTTGTGTTCAAATCAAATTCATATACAATGTGTTCTATGAAATGCCATACATGGTTGGAAATAACTGAATATTTCTCGTTAAATGTTTTGCTTATTTGAAAGCAAACATCAACGGCTTTCAAAACAGTTGGCAATTGGAATGCCTGATCATATATGATCACATAAGATGATGTGACACAATCGAGTGAAGTTCCGTTAATGATTATGTAGGGCTTTTCTTCCAAATCATATGTCCGGTGAAGCTCTGTGACCGTTCTCCTTGCTGAATTGTAGTGTACAATAAAATCTTCAGATCCCTGCAAAAATAAAGCAAGTTTTATTTTCAGAATATCGTTAATATTATAATTTCAAAAATTTTAATTTTAATATTATAATCATTTTTATTAAATTAAAATATAAAATTAGAAAAAAGAATAATGTTGCAATTTATATTTATAAAAAAATATCAAATACTAATTTTTAAGATCATTTTCAAATTATGTAAGAATCTCAACATAATTTATGTTCGTGTTAAATAATTACCTTTATATATAGCACAAAACACTTCAATACATCTTCCTTTTCGGGATAATAAGCTTTTCCAGTTTTTGATTTTTTCGTTAACTTCAAAATTTTCTTGAATAATAACGGTAATACTAGCAGAGAGACTAATGTTACATCCCCTATAAAAATAATAAAAACTATATAGTACAAGATTTGTTATATATACAGATTCGCAAAAAATTTATTTTCATAAAAATCAACCTTTTTTTATAAGTTTCTCATTCTCTTTTAAAAAAGCTTTCGTAGATTGATCGGTCCTTTTCTTGGCTAATTGAATAATTTTTGGTGCTATAGCAGACCAGACTTTTGTAAATTGTTCCTGTGGTTTGTTAAAAATAGCTTCAAAGTCGGCTTGAATCTAAAATGAAAGTGATACTTGAAGCTTTTTTTAATCAATAATTTTAAGAAACACAATAATTTCAAGCATTTAAAAGTACAAACCAATTTGTATCCTAAGGGGAGCAGGAGATTAGGAAACAACTTTAAGATTTCTTTCAAATTTGTCTTGTTAAAAAGTTGAAGTCTTTTGAAGAATTTGCAAATCTTCAGAAATAGCACCTAAAAAATGAATGCAACAAAATCAAAATTAATTAACAATCCAAGACAAATTATGCAATTTACAACAACAAATTTCACAGAAATATATGAAGAAATTAAAAAATCAAAAAACTCGGTAGTGCTTTTGGACAAGTATATAAAAACGATTGTTTTTTATGCTGCCATCACTACCGTATCAATTTGTTCAATTTCAGACTATTTGTTTTTTCATATAGATGTCAATTTTTGTCATGAATATTTAGATATATGAAATAAAATTTTGACCTTCATGTATGCGCTTTTTTGCAACTCGTTTTATATCTGATTTGATCTCCTGAATTGCCGTAGCCTTTCCTCTCAGGGTCGTATAGTAACTTTGCAAAGCTCCATTTGCCGTGTTTCCCTTACCATGTTTACTATAAAATCGTTCTTTGCTTATTCCTTTAAAAAGTTCAGCAGCACTTTGAGCAAGCTCATCAAATCTATCAGAACTTATACTGGAAAAAAATAATTATTTTTATTAAAAATGAACGATGTTTAAAAATAAAAAAGAAATTCAAAAGTAACCTGCATGATTACCTGTATGAACCACTTCTTTTTTTCTCATGAAAAACGATAAGTCTCGCTACATGACGTATATGGAACGTTTCTGTTTCTTTGGTTTCTACTATGTTGGGATCTTTTGGTGTATTTGACTCGAAATCAAATGCACGAATCAAAAATTCTCCTTCGCCGGAACTCATTAAAACCTGATAAATATAGTTTTTTTCGCGTTGTTTTCGAATATCTGAAAAATAAAACCAAGTAATTTGTTATAATTGATTTTTCATTTTTGATTTAATTATAATTTCAATTTCAATTTTACAATTCATTGATTTAAAATTATAGGAAAGAAGAGCAAAAAGTAATAAATACATTGTATATTTGGAATGAGTTTTTTATAAAAGTAAATAAATATATTTGCCATTCATGCACAGTGGACTCTGAGATTCTGCGTTCCTCAATTCGTTGCTTGTCAGAGAAGACAGAGATCCATCATCAATATTGACACTTTCAGCTCGCTCGATTTGTAACAAATTATCATATTCTTTTGTACATGTCACACGTGATTGTGGAGGTACAGTAGATGGAGCAGTTTGATTGGAAGACAGTGATTCTGGTGATAACACGGGAAACCAATTTTGTGGATATCTTGATGGTGCGTAACTCGGATGAGAAAATGTATGCTGTGAATGATGCTGCGGTGGAAAACTATACGAAGAATTACTTTCATGTGAATTGTTATAAATAGGATAATGATGTGAAGAAATTGAATGCTGGTCAGATGCTGGATAATTTGAATGATATATGTTGGATGAATAGCAAGGAGGCATATGATTTGGCGGGAAATACACAGTGGACGAAGAATTCGCAGCTTCTTCTTGTCGAATAACTTCAGTTCGATTTTGTGAATGTTGAAGTTCTAATAAATCATAAAGATATAAATGATTAGTATATTATTTATTAATATTAATATAAATAGCATGTACAAGTACTGACAATTAAAAAAAGAACTTTTATTTTACATTTGTTTGTCTTGTCTTACGTTTATTAAATATATATTTGTATTGGAAAAGTTATTTTATATATTTTTAATTGCTTTGTAGAAATTAAATAATTGAACTAAGAAAAAAAAATTGTTTCACTAACCAGATTTATATAATTCTGCATTAGAATTTTGCATATCATTAAAAGGAATTTCATTGCAAGTGTCCATATTTCCCTGTTGATTGAAAAAGTTTCCACCAATCAATAATTAAACATTATTTTAAGATGAGTGAAAAATAACATTGCATTAAACGTTAACAAATTTAAACGACTCAATTTTATGTTTTCAACATTTTTGTGCATTAAAAAAGTTGATAGCAACAACCCTTTTATTGCAACAATGTAATAAACTATTCATTCGTTTAAATTGTTGTATTTTTCAAACATTTTAAAATATAAATTTAATTAATTCATTGCGTATAAACTTTTTTCAATTAATTAAAGTTTAATTGAAGGTAAATTGATTGATTTTTTTAATTAACTTCAAAAAAACTAATAAAAAGGCATTACAATAATGAATCTAACCTCAAACTTCCAATTTCATAATTATTTTTCTGAATACATTTTATTTATTGTCATACTTACTTAAGAATGACCTATTTGGTCGATAATCTCTCACGCGAATTTTTTATCACTAACATCAACCCTTTTCTTAAAAAGACAGAAATAACTAACAACTAATAAGAACAGAAATAAACAAGTTTTAATACGCCGGTTTCACGTGTTAAGGTGATTCTTAAGATCTGCTACACCGGAGTTAGTGTTTTTTTTATTTTTAAATTAATTAATACTGAATTTAGAATTAAAACATATACTGTTTCATTCTTTAGTTCTGGGAGAATTATATGATCGAACAAAAAATAAATTTTTAAGTAAACTTTTGGCTTCACAACTTCCCCCGTTTTTTCTGTTTTCTTCAATTTGTAAACAAAACGGGGGAAGTTGTGGAGCCAAAAGTTTACTTAAAAATTTATTTTTTGTTC
>JABFPJ010004951.1:0-12889 GCA_022817425.1 Gryon sp. ZL-2020 | reverse complement strand
AAATGCACAACAATTAAATTAAAAAACACAATTAAATTTTATGAGAAAATTAATTAACAAATTAAAAAATCAATTTGAATAATAGAAAATTTGTGAAACAATCGAAAATGCATCTAATTTATATATAAAACTTTATTAATTAGGATAATTATAAGTAAATTATTTAAAATTAAAAAAAAATTAAAAATAATGGTAAAAAATGAAAATTCGTCAAAAATACGAAAAATAATGATGTTATTTGATGTGTAATAAAATAATATAAAACATTTTTTATGTTTATATTATTTAATGTTTAATTAAAAATTCAATTACTTTCTGAATTATAATGTATACTTTTCACTTTTTTTTACCAATAATAACTATGGTACCTGTATTTTTAGTTGACGACATAATTGTAAAAGAAAACTCACAATTTACACACTCACAATATACATTTATACTTCATTCTAATGTTAAAGCAACTGCTCGGATGTATTATTGATTGTTGAGTGAAATATAAATTATTATAAGATACATAGAAATTAAATGCATAATGAATTTATCCTTAACGCAATAAATAGTTTAAACTTAATTAACTTAACTTTTTAATAATTTTCATTCTTAATTTTTTTTCTATTAAATGAATGAATAATTGTGAAATTCATAAATATTTGATTATGGTATAGAAGACAAATATAAGATGTAAATTTAATATTTTATGAATTTCATATCCATGTAACAATTTCTCATTTTCTGTATAATTGCTTTAAACCCATAATAAGCAATAATTATCTATCAGAGCATTTATAAAATAAATGAATGAATATAAAAAGTGTCAAAATAAAACAGATGATAAAATAATTTTCAGTTTTCTTAAAGTTTTTGAAACGAAAACAAGTGCAATGTATGAGTTATTAATTTACATTGTATAAAATAGGGAAACTTTAAATGTGCAATGCGAATACAAACTATAAGTTTACGATATAATAAAATATGCAAATATGTTTATTATTTATTAACTAAAGAACTTTCTTTCTTCGATAATTATTATTCTTCAAAATTATGTGTTTTAACTTACCAAATTAAATATTGATACATATTATAAATACAATGATATGTTTACGATTGTATACAAATATACATTTTTAAATGCAATGTTAATATTAATTTAATACATTATATATCAAAATTAACATAAAACAATATGAAGACAAAAGAAACTTTTGATATATATTATACTGATTATTATAAAATTTACAGAATTCTTCATATTGTATTAGGATGTTGGTATTATCAAAAAATGCGTACCAAATGTCTAATTGTTTTCGTGCAATTCCATGTCAGTGCGCCAACAATGATAATGCAGGTACAATTTCATTATTAACCCGTAAGTGGGCGCGCATTGGTCATTTCGACCGACGAACAAAGATAACCGAGTGGCGTTTTTGTTGATAAACAAAGAGGTCAGAAATATGCGCGCCCACTTACGAGTTAAAAATAAACAAAAAATGAAACACACATTTTTGCACACATTTTTTAATACAAATAATTATATTTTTTAAATACTTTTTGTTAAAAAAAAAAAAAAAACAATTTTGTACAAGTTTTTTATATAAATATAAATATATATATATTACAGGTGTATTTTATATACAAGCATTTCGACGATATAGACTTAGTGCTTTCCAATTCATTATTTTTAGTAGCTCATATAACAATAATAATAGTACGAGGATTTTTCCTGATTAAAGGAAATATGGTGAATGAAGTCAGAAATTTTAAAAACCTATGTAATTTAACCAAAATTTGTTTGTCATTTTAACACAAATGTTGTTAACGTAACAAAACATTGATTGGTAATTTAAACTATGGCATTTAGTTTGCTTAGTGCGAATGCTTATTAAATACTGTCAAATTGTCATTTTAGTTGAAAGAATTACATAATGAAATGCGAGATGAATGGAATACTGTCGAATCAAATGATGATTTGAATGTTTTACATAAATATGCATTAGAATTAAAAAACAATATGCAACAGAAAGCAAGTAAGACAAGATATTATATCTGTGACTTCCCGTGATAATCTGGTAATTATTTATGTAGTATTTTCTACACTTACCTTGTTATTACTGGAAATCACAGATGTTTTTCAATTTTAACTACATATATCTAAAAAGTATATATATATATATATATATTTATTTATTTATTTATCGTTTGTATTTAACCCTTCATTGGTCGCCCCATTACCCAAAAAAAAATGTTTTTTGAAATAATTAATTACGCATTTAAATATTACAGTAATATTTACGATTTTGTTAGTGATATCTTACATTACACCTTTGACACCACTTTTATTAGATATAATAATTCCATTACCTGAAAAACGTCCTCACAATTTTGTATTTGATGTTGAGTTTGTTTTTAAAAAGAAAAAAGAATTTTTACGAAAATACATATATACTACGATTGGTGTTACCACTGCAATGTTATATGTATTTTTTATTTTATGTTTATTACAGATTATTGAAACTCATATTAGTATAAAAGCTGAATTTGTCAGGTAACAGTAATTATATCTTTGTATAAATAAAATTTAATACATTAAATATATTTATCTATTGTTTTAAGAATAAGATTGTTAGCCTTATCAAAGCCTTGTTACGCTTCTTCCAAACCATATCATGACGAAAAGATTATTAGAAAACTTAAAGATGTTGTAAAACTCCACTACATAGCTTTAAAGTATATTTTTAATATTTATTTGTTATGTTAATAAATTGTTAATAATACAATATTTGATACAAAACATACCTTCTATGCACTTAAGATCATATACCAGAATTCAAGACGGTTCGAAAAATTTAATACTCGTTGGTATAACATGTGTTGTGGTGTTGACAAGTTTAAGCTTGTATGCTGTAAGTAAATGAGATGAAAGAATCTATTTATTTACTTACGTACAGAGGAAAAATAAAAAAATATAAACAAATAATGTTATAATTGTAAATACAATTATAACATTATTTGTTTATATTTTTTTAAATAAACTTTGTATTAATTTTTTACATAAATGGATAAAATATGTATACATTAAAAAACATGTTTTTACAAAAATATAAAAAGAATTACCTAAGATTTATTTATTAGAGAAAATGATTTATGAAGTGAACATAAATATTTTCTGGAATATAAAAGTCAGATATGATACTGTTTTTCTCTAAAAATATTAGCAGTTAAATTTCTAATATTTAAAATATTTATAATATTTATATTATTTTAGTAAAAAAAAATTAAATTTAATTACTGCTGATTTATTCCTACAAATGATTGATTGATTCCTACAATTTTATGTTTGTTTCAGTTACAACTCAACATGCAAAATCCGAATAAAATTTTAGGTCTGTTGCCGGGAATATTTTTCACGTTGTACGTTTTTTTCATCATATCATACTCGGGAGAAAGAATAATACAAAGAACCTCAAGCGTACGTATCTGTTGGTAAGTAATCACTTTATTCATTTAATTATTTGTACAACATTCAAATTCTACAGCAAAACGCAATATTGACTCATAATAAACAATTTCATTCATAATTTTAGCTACAATATCTCATGGTACATGTTTAGTAAAGAAGCCAACAAAATTGTTCAATTTATGTTACTTAATTGTATGACTATATGTTCCTTATCTCCATATGGACTAATTGTTCTCTCACTGGAAAATTTTTTAAAGGTTTACCTATATCTATAAGAATCACATTTAAAAAAAATCACAAAATTCGATTATGCAAAATATTAAAGATACTTTATAAAAAATAATAATTTTACTTCAAGGGATTGCAAACTGCTTTTACGTATTGTACAATGTTTTGGTCATTTCGAGAGTAAATGGGAATTTATTTTTCATATAACATTAATGAAAGTAATTATTTTTGCATATATTCATTTTTTAAATGTAAAATATGTATTTCGGAGATTTCAGTCCTCGAAATTAAAATGAGACTGTAAGCATAAAATATACTATAATAAAATGTATTTTGAATCTACTAATGTCTGAAGTAATATTTGATAAATCTACTGTTAATAAATGTTTGCAATAAGCACTTTGAAGAAATTTTACCAATATTGCAATTGCACATTTTTACGCACGCTTTACGTACCGATTATTTAAGATTTTTGAAAGTGAACAAATTTTTCACTAATAAAAAACTGCGAATTTTGACTTTTTTAAATAAGTAAGTATTAAGTAAGTATTTTTGGTAAAATTCAGTTATCTTCAGGTATCTCTAATATTATTCTATTATTTCATAAAAGTATTTTTTCCAACAAGATCTTCATTTTTTAATTTGAAAGACTATGAAATAACAATGTCATAATTATAACATAACTATTACACAATTATGATATAACTGTGACACAACTATAACATAACTGTAGCATAACTGTACAAATGACTGACATAAATGTGACATAATTACGCGACATAGTAACGACATATATAAAACACAAATATAACTAACTAAATTATCTATGGGACATGAGTTATAAAAGCAAGTAGCCAGTCAGTTCTAACTCGCTACCTGCTTTCATTACTTGACCTTTTTCTGAAAAAAAAAATTCTGAAAAATAAAACGTTTTCGTATCAAAACGTTTTATTTTTCAGTCCCATAAATTATCTATTATTTTACATAAATATTACATAAATATGCAATCAAATAAACAAACCAAAATACTTGTTATTTGTTTGTTATTTAATGTCATTAATGTACTGACTTAATTTAAATATATATAAAATAGTAATCGTACCAAGAAGTAGATAGATTAGTAATTTTTAATAATCGCCCATCGCTACTTTGAGCTGTAAAAAACAATTAAAAATATTAATTAATGTAAGTTTTGTTTCAGGCGAAAACTAGTATACACGATACTACTAAAATTATTTATTAGTTTATTACCAGAATTTTTTTTCCATATATGGTTTTTTCTTACTTTCATATATAGGAGAAAAAATAATAACAGCAACCGGAAGTGTATACTTTTGTTGGTATGTTTGCATTATTTACAACGTGTTATGTTTATATTTTTAACAAATGTCTTAGAGACGTTTTTATTTTTAAAAACAGTAATTTAATAAATTAAGTGACATATAACGAAATGATAAAAATGACGATATATTCATGACTTCAATAAACAACTCTATTCCAACAAACATGACATTGACTTTGTTCCGATTATTTTGATTTTGTTTTGATTGACGTCTTTGTTTTATTTACAGTAACTTTAACAATGACATTTAAAAATGACAACGAAAACTTTGACTATAATTATGACAAAAACTATAAAGTTAATTAATGTAATGACAATTTTATTAATGATGAAACTAATATATGCACTCAGAGATATTTCATATGAATTTTTACTAAAAAAAATACCAATTATGAAATACAAAAGAAAATAAACACATTTTATTATGAAAGATAGTAAAATTAGATGTGTTCTTTTTGTATTATTTTTTGTTTTATTTTATTTTTATTACTTTTATTACTTATTTTATTATTATTATTTTTCAACTAAATATTGCTAAATTTCATATCTAATTTTACTATGCTTCATATTAAAATACGAGTTTATTTTCCTTTATATTCCATAACTGGTATTTTGTGTAGTAAATATTCATATCAAATATCTTTGAGTATAACAACATTGACATTGACAAACTTGTACATAAATATTATTGATATAATTCTCTTAATGTAGCAAAATCAAAATCGTGAAAAAGTTCAAACATACAAATACAAATTGATGCTAGCATTATGATGACATTTTGAAAGCATCCGTCATTTTTCTCGTATGCTTACATTATGTTAGCAAAAAGTTAGCAAACATTTAAATTTTATGCATGAGGCATAGTATCATGTTTCCAATGTTTCTGCACAAACACGTTAAATATACACTTGACTCTCTCAAATGTCACATTCTCAAATGTCACAATCTCTCAAATGTAACGACAAAAATCTCCCAAAAGTCGCGAAAGTTCGTGGTGGGGGGACAAATGTAGCCAATCAAAATTTTTTCGCTTCGTGACATTTGAGCATTTTTTCTGCCCAATTTTTGTGATATTTGAGAGAGTTAAGTGTATACAAATCATTCCAAAAACAATATCTCCTGAACATTGTATTTTTGTAATTTTACTTCACCACTTTGGTATCTTTGAAGGTATAACAGTATTTTTTTAAAGCATGTGAAACTTTTAATAAACTTAGAAATTTAATTCGATTTTAATTTTTCATTGTTTTCAAAAACATAATATAAATTGTACAATTAAATAATATTATAAGAATTTCTTTCCCAAATAAAAATTCTTGTATGTTAACGTTTCGAAATAATTTTATTTACTCATCACAACTAAAATATATAAAATTATACAAATAAATTATATGTTCATTGTCAATAAATTTGTGAAATCATAATAATTTGCATTATTTCGAAACGTTAACATACAAGAAGTTTTATTTGGGAAAGAAATTGACATATAAAATTTAATAGAACAACATTATATTTATCCTCTTTATTATCAACAATATTATAAGAACATATTCTAAGAAACAAAAAATTTAATAATGAATGAATTGCTTATTTAAAAAAAACCCTAAATTACATTTTCATAATTTTGAGTAAAACATAAAATGTAAAAATGATACAAAACAATATTTTAATAATATTTAATATTCAAAATATAAAATCGCATACAAAACATAAAACTAATAAAACGAACAAATCCAGCAAAATTAACAAAATATAAATATTCAAGAAAAACTCGTCAAGAATATACGCTATTCATATGTTTATGTGACATTGTTTACATTATAAGTAAACATAAGTATTTCTCTTTATCACATTGTTGTCGAAGATATGAAAATAGCGTATATTTATTTCGTATAAATGCCGTGCAAATTCATTGCAAATATGCGCAGACGCACTACGCACGATAACAACCGCCATCTGTATCTCTAACGGTTACCAGTCATAAGAGCATAACGTTATTCTTCTTACATTCTTATACCCGGCGTTTTCAGTGCGCTGAAAATCTCATTCACTGGCAGGCATTGGCATCGTGAGCCTCGAGTTCGTGCAGATCGCGTAAATCAAGACATAACCTGGTTGATTATTCGCTGCTGAGTGTTGTTATTCCAGCAAGCAAATCAAAAAACACACAAAATGGTTCCAATGGGTCCATCTCCTGGACATCAATCTACAGTTAACAATGTGGTTTCGACGACAAGGAACAACGCAGCCGTAAGACAAATTTCAGCCATTCTTGCGCTTCAAATATGACACTTGGCAATGTTTTTGTTTTGTGTTTTTGTTTTTTTTTCTTTCTTTTTCCCGTTTTTATTCAAAAGAAAAGAAAAAGTTGGTCAAACGTTTTTGTATTATAACGTTTTGTATTTAATGTAAATATCAAATATATTATTGATTGTTTTAAAACTTTGTATAAAATTTTTTTAAATTATTTTTTATTATTATTTTAAATTATTAAATTATTAAATTAAATATATTATTTTAAATTACAAATTTAAATTGTAAAAATTTGTATAAAATTGCAAAATCTTGTGTTATACTTTTTACATTGAAACAAAAGTTTGGACCGTGAAATTGCATTACGTTATAGTTATTATTGTGTATATTAATTGCGTATTTGTCTAAAAATGTATTGAAATTATTTTTATTATTTGTATTAAATTATTAAAATTTATATTTTATTAAATAAAAAAAATTATTAAATTTATAAAATTATTAAAATATTAAAATACTAAAATATTTTACTTAGTTTCAATTAACAATGTTTTTTTTTAAAGAAACCAAATTATAGTCTAAAATTCACCTTGGCGGGACATACGAAAGCAGTATCGTCTGTAAAATTTAGCCCTAATGGGGAATGGCTGGCGAGCTCATGTAAGTGTTATTAACGGTTTTTATTATTTTTGACAAAAAAATGTTTATTTGGAATTAAAGAATATGTTAATTAACATTATTATTTTTTTCAGCTGCTGATAAACTGATAAAAATTTGGGGATCGTATGACGGCAAATTTGAAAAAACGATTAGTGGTCATAAGTTGGGTATATCGGATGTTGCTTGGTCGAGCGATAGCCGTTTATTAGTATCAGCATCAGATGACAAAACGTTGAAAATCTTCGAGCTTAGTTCTGTAAGTTAAAAAATGAACGTTTTGTTTCACTTGTTTATGAAATATATCAAAATGTAAATAAAAATAAAATAAATATACATTATTTTTATATTAAATAAAAAAAAAACAAAACATTTTGCATTGAATTTTTCTCGTGTTGTTATAATTTAATGATTATTCTTTTATTTTTAGGCTAAATGTTTGAAAACGTTAAAAGGGCACAGCAATTATGTTTTTTGTTGCAATTTCAATCCACAATCCAATCTAATTGTTTCTGGTTCTGTAAGTATTTTTTTAATATACAAAAAATGATTATAAGTTTATTATTCAACTTTAAATATTTTTATTTAAATATAATTTTGAAAGAAAAAATTTGAAAGAAAAAACAAAACAAAAATACAACATATAACTATACCAATAAAACAAATTTATATTAAAAAAAGTAAATATTGTATTAATCTAATAGAATGTAAAAATCTATTTTTATAGCAAAAAATATAAATATTAGAAAATAAGTATTAATATCAAATTTAATAAATAAAATGTTGTATAACCAAATTTTATATTAATGTATGTTTTTGAATACTTTTCTGATTATCATAATTTTGTAAAGATGAATAAAATATTAAAAAATAATATAATTAACGGAAAATAATGATTAATAATAAACATATTTATACAGTTTGACGAAAGTGTGCGAATTTGGGACGTTCGAACGGGAAAATGTTTGAAAACATTGCCAGCTCATTCGGATCCAGTGAGTGCTGTACACTTTAATAGAGATGGATCATTGATCGTTTCTAGCAGTTACGACGGTTTATGGTAATGACTATTAAATTAATCAATTAATCAACAATTTTGTGTCATCTTATTTACAACTAATTTGTTTTTTAGTCGAATCTGGGACACAGCTTCTGGCCAGTGCTTGAAAACTTTGATTGACGATGATAATCCGCCAGTATCATTCGTCAAATTTTCACCGAATGGTAAATATATATTGGCAGCAACGTTAGATAATACGTTAAAACTTTGGGATTATAGTAAAGGAAAATGTTTGAAGACGTATACTGGCCATAAAAATGAGAAATACTGCATATTTGCAAACTTCTCCGTCACGGGTGGAAAAGTGAGTCTAAATTTTTTATTTAAGTCATTAAATTATTAAATATATTATAATATTATCAAATAATGTTACAAAAGAATTAGTTAACTAAAAGATGCAAAATATTTTTACAGTGGATTGTGAGCGGATCGGAAGATAATATGGTATATATTTGGAATTTACAAACAAAAGAAATTGTGCAAAAACTGCAGGGACACACAGATGTTGTATTATGTACAACGTGCCACCCAACTGAAAATATTATAGCATCTGCCGCACTGGAAGGCGATAAAACGATAAAATTATGGAAAAGTGATACCTAATTAAGATAAAATCAGATCCTTTATTTTTTTCCTGCCTCCTGCTTTTTGCAATTAGAAAAAAGAAAAAACAGTGAATTTGATTACAGGAGCAGGAAAAATATCGTGTGCGTTACGGCATAAAAGCGACACTGTTTTTTTTTTCTTTTATTTTATTCTATGATGACAAAAAGTGCGTCTATTCTCGCTTAGTTCGGTTAACTAAACAGCGCTCGACGACTACAAATTTTAATTTTTTTATGATGACAAAAAGTGCGTCTATTCTCGCTTAGTTCGGTCAACTAAACCGCGCTCGGCGACGACAAATGTCATTTTTACGCCTAACAGCACAATTGACTATTTCTTTCTTCGAATCTTCCTTAGATGTACAAATACAAATACAATCAAAATACAATACATATATAATACTTCATTCATATGTAAATTCATCATTCTATGTTCGCATTTAAATAAATGCATTATTTTTAGTAGATATTTCGAATTGTCTTATTTTATTCGACTTAATTATATTTCATCAACAAATATTATAATCAAATCTGGATTGTCTTACTTTTACAGGTTCTCAATTATTCAGGTTCATGGAATTTTTGTTTTATTTAAGGTCTTTTTGATTTGGCTTTCCCGTTTGCACAATTTAAGACTATTTAATATTTTTTAAAATCTTTTTACTTTAATTTTTAAAATTTTAATTTTTAAATTAAAAAATTGATAAAAATTAAAACATTTTTTTTTAATCTTTGACTTAGATGCACCTTATTTAATTTAAAAATCTCCATTAGAAAGTTAAAAACTGAATTTAAATGTATACATCAAATTTAAAGCAGAAATGATAAATTTGATAATCGTACAATATTTGTCTTAAAAAGATTTAATAATCTCACTAATATTAGAGATTAGATATTATACAAGAGATATTTTGATTAAAAAGTGCTGAGATAAAAAATAATGACTCACTCATAAAAGTTCATCACCATTAAAAATATATTAAATTGAAATAAAACCCACAGTATAAAAAATGTATAAAAACGTATTTATTCATTACAGAACTTAAATAATTCATTACATTAAAAAACAGTTAAAGTTGTAAAATTGAGCGAAAACATGTTTAACATTAATTCAAGTACAAAAGGCACATTGGTCAATTCAATATAATATTCAAATTCGATAAATCCTGATTAGGCTGCAGAAGCAACGACTTTTCATTCGCCAAATGTAACAGTGAAACAAAACAAACTGGAACACTCATAGCCTCTAAATTGTTTTTGCTGAGCAACTTCGGCAACTCGTTATATACATATGAAAATGATTTCTCGATCTTCTCTTTCTTTTTCGCCTTTTCTTTACTAACATCTTCTTCATCTTCTTTGTTATTAATAGTCTTCCAAATAGACTTTTTCAGCTGCCCGACGTCTATTTTCTTCGCCTTCCTCGAATACGGTATAATATTGTCATCGACTAAATCTGGCATCTCCACAAGATTATTCCCAGCAAATTTGCCCATCTCAAAATCGTTCTCATCTGCAGCGTCAAACATATCATCATTATCTAAATCAACATTCGGACAGTACTCCGACGTATCCAACGCATTATTATAATCATATATGTTTTCATTGTCATCATTCAGCTGTGTTGTATTCATATCATTTGTTTGAACAATCTTAACATTGGACGAAGGTCTTAGTTTAAACTTAAACAGCAATCTTGCATCGAAGCTCCCACTAACATCGTCCGAAATCAATTTATCCTCCATCCAAGTCTTCATGGTCTTCGTCGTAAGTTGCGTGCTTCGACTAACTTTCAGCATCTTCTTTGCCTCTTCAACCGTTTCGTCGTTAAACTCCAGCTCCAAAATCTTCCTCTTCACTGGCTGCTTCGCATTTCCGCAGGCACCAACGATATTGCTGTGCGTGGTGTTTTTGTTGCTGATCTTGATTTTCCAGTGAGAAGGACCAGCCCAACGAATGATCTCCTGCGAAGGTACGTACGAGTATTCGGAAACTTTGAGGGCAATTCCGGTTGCAATATTCTTCGAAATAAAAGTCACTGGATCAGCCGCATTCTCTTGTCCCATCTCGTCTTCGCCAAATGGCACATCCGCCGGGACACTCGCGTCCAAGTCAAATTGAAATATCGACCTGTTGTGATCTTCATCGTTCTCTTCTACTTCTTCATCGCTCGTTTTCTCCTCATCCATCTTCCACTTGCGAAAGTAAAAGTTGTTAAAAGACGAACAGATGTGGTTCTTCTCCACTTCTGCGAGTTTCACTCTCACGTCATGAAACTTGATCTCCTTAAAATCTTTTGCCGGATCTTCAAGATGATCTATGGCCGGAATCGTGTTCATCATATAGTATATGGTTGTTACTGTATGTGGCAGTGTCGTTTGAAACAGCATATCCGATGTTAGCGAATCTTGGTTGTTTGCCAACAACGAACTTATCGTTGTAACTTCTACGTTTCCTCGCAGAACTTCCTTTTCTGACAACACCGACAGTCGCTTCTTTTTGCGCTTCTTCTTTTGCTTTTGCTCCGTTTGCGTTTCATTCGCTTCGTCATTTTCGTTGTTTTCCGCATTTTCGTCGTCGTCTTCATTCGCTCGCTTTTTTACCACTGAGTCGATAATTTTTATTACGTCAACGTGAAGCTTGTCTACTCGAAGACCATAGATTTTGGAGCTTACGTCTAGTGTGCTTGTGGCGACTTGCAGAGTTGACGAGTCACGATTGACCATGCATGTAAGGATATCGATGATTTCACATTTAAACGCATTGTTCATGTTGATTTTCTTCTCGTTGGATAACTGAATGCAGAGCTTTAACTTTTCTTCCATCTGATTTTCGGGCATTTGGATGACATTATTGAGATTCATGGACTTTCGCCGGTCCACCATGGACTTACGACGTGAAGACAATTCCGCCAGGTCATCATTTTCTTGGATTATTGCCACTGGTTGGTCGGGGTCCTTTGGTGATTGCATTTTTTTGCGCATTACTGGAGAGCTACCTACAGTTTTGTCGGGTTTTGAAATAATGTCATCTGCTTCTACCATTGTTATTTGAGATTATTGATAAGTTCTGATGAATACGATTAATGAATGATTGAGATCTCTTTTCTGAAATAAAAAATTAAAATTTTCAAATTAATTAGATTAATAAATAAATAATAATAATATCTGTGGCTAAAAGGCAAAAACAGGTAACTCCATTCTTTGTACTTTTTAAATATGTAGCTTAATTTTTAATTTATGCTTATAATTACATGAAATCCATCTGAGGAATGTCTTTCGAATACGTCA
>JABFPJ010004950.1:0-12892 GCA_022817425.1 Gryon sp. ZL-2020 | reverse complement strand
TATTTTTTTTTTTTTTTTTTTTTTTTTTTTTTGAGGAAACGAAAGAAAAACTGCTTTAAAAGTCGGAAGTTCTTTCTAATTATTTTGAAACCATCATTCGAATGTTTCACTATGTTTCTCTATTAAAGATATTCAAAAAAAACTTCAAAAAATTACGAAATAAAAAAATTATCACAATGAAATATTGTTAAAGTCAATTTTGTATATTGAATTTCATTTACTTTTCTCATTTGAATTTTGGGATAGTTCCAAAATATGAATTCTATGAAACTATGTTGTATTGATTTCTACTGTCCGAATGGAACGTTGAATTCCGGCAAAATCTTCGCTCCGGAGCATTAAAAGAAATCTCGTGGGGAAACGTTATAAAGTCTTTGTCTCTTCCTGGTCGTATAATAGCCAGAGTCCAAATGGCAATTTGTTTTTGAAAAGTATGACTTTTTCCGGGTTTTGTACACTTTTTTAATTGGGTAACCTATTTACTATTTTTGTCTGACTATGTAGTTATATCATCTACTTTAATTAATGTTTGTTCATATGTAATACAAGAATTACGGAATATACTTTTTAAATAACTAATATTGATTTATAATAATAATTATTTATTTCATGTAATTCTGGTAGTTAAAGTAAGCCATTTTGTTAGTGAGATAGTTGAGTATGTTTAATTTAGATATTTTTAGTTGCTACTTTTTAACCCTTTTTTACCCAGACATGAAATTTGGGGGGGGGGGATATAATAACCACCTAGATAGTTTATTTGAATCTCAAAACTAGTTAAAACAACGTGAACGAGTCGTAAATGTTATTAAAACAATAAAATTGATATGTATTTCAGGTGATACATCAGGATGATCAGGTAACAAATAAAAATACTTTTTGATTTTATCAACATGATTATATGATTATTAGTATCTTTCCCGTTAATTTAGTTCTTTGTGAAAAAAATAAAAACTGATGAAAAATAGGTTCACCTTTTTTGTTTTTTGGGAAATCAAAAATAACAAAAATGTTATTTGTTGTATGATCATCGCTCTCATCATCTGATTTTATATAAGATGAAATGTTTAATTGTGGCATTATTACTTGAATATGCTCGTCAACTTTTGCCTAATAAACATAAAATAATATACAATAGATTTAAAAAGAAAAGAATTAGTATATCAATCAATAAATTAATCTCTCGATTGTTGTTTTACATTCTTATTCATATTACTGTTGATATTGTTTATAATATTATTCATATGGAAAATATGATTTGAAAACATAGAATTTGCAATAAAAATTATGGACAGATTAATAACAATAAAATTAATAATACAATTTTTTAAGGTCCTGATGTATCTCTTGAAATACATTAGGATTTAGTTTTCAATGATCTATTAGAACTTTTTAATGTTACAGTAAACATTCGGGATTTTTTGTAATAAAAACTATAGACAATACAATAACAACGTGTAATAAAATAATGCCAACGTGTTTTCATTGTGATGAATTCTCAATTTTCTCAGTATTACAATTTGTAATTATTGTTTTACATTTGAAAAAATGTTATAAAATAATTCTCATATATTTTTTCTGGTTCGATTGGCATGTCCCCTACATATGTTAAACAGAATTAACTAATAATAATTGTCTTAATGTAGCTAAATAAATTATTGAAATTATTTCTAGGTTAGTTTTTCATTGTTTGGTTCCTCAGTTCTTCAGTTAGTTTTATTTTGCATTAATTTTTACAGTTGTTTACTTTTAACCTAAAAGTTTGGAATTTTGTTCATTTCTGAAATTTTAATGTTACCAGCTGATATATTAGGTACTGATCGCAACGCGCATGTTCACACGGAAAATGGCATTTAATTGAGGTCTTCGTGAGTTGGCGCTCGAATTAAGTTGTTCAGCGAGACCCTCGAGAATTGTCTAAGTACTTCAGGACAGTGCTAAGAACACCTGACAGCTTGGAGTGGAAATCCGAGACTGGCCTTCTTTCGTACACCGTGCGGTATCTCATCTCAAACCGCAAGATAACACGTATGGTTAACATTTTTCAACATTTTCAACTGAGTACAAATTGCAAGACAAAGTTTTATACGTGATATGCACAAAGCAAAAACACAAATCAAAACAAATCGTTGTTTCCAAATCAAAACAAATCGTTGAATGACGTTGAAGAAAGAACCGATTAACTCCTCTTTTTTTAGCAAAATTGAGTTAATGACAATTTTAACAACCTTGTAATTACATTTTAGAACATAAGCAGATGGAATAAATAATTCATCTATATATTTGAATGAAAGGTGACAAATTCAAACGCATTTTGCTCCAAATCTGTGAAAATGAACTTAATTGGATTTTCATTTAAGCCACAGATTTATTTGGTCCAAAAGAAAATGGAAATACATATGAAAAGGGGAAAAAGTAATTAAATAAATGATCTAATTAACTTGACGAGGTTTTTTAAATTTATTAACCTTATGAAAGAACTGTTCTTTCCGTCTTTTGAAGTGAAAAAATCAAAACTTTTTCGGCGGACTCTTGTGGAATTTGCATTATTTATCCTGCAGTAATTAGTTTAGTTACTAACTATTGTATAACAGATCTACATAAAATGTAGAAGTAACAGTCATGAAGTGTACACCCTTACAGTCTAAAACTGCAAAATTTTACACTTTGTTTCATGCTTTTAGATAAATATTTTTCATATTTTGAAAGATATTTATATTTATTTTTGAGTTTTATCAGAACTGTATTTAAAATTGTGTAAACATTAAATATACATACTAATTACAAGTGAATATAAGATTTAACCTCAAAACATATGACAGTTTTCTACTGCAATGTCATTTTCGTTGCTTTTATAATCTGGGCTGTTATTTCAGCAGTCTATTATTCTCTGTGTAATTAGTCACAACAATTAAACTAATAAATTTTGATAATGTAACTAAGTAACTAACTAAGTTAACTAACTTTGTCAGCTTAACTCACCAAAATATCTACTTGAATTGTTAACCTAATGAATTTAAGTGAAATACGTAATTTTTGTGTAACAACTAAAGTAACAAAACTCTAATCTAACTAAAGCATTTTTTAATTAAGCTTAACTAACTTCATGAATGAAATAAAATAATTAATTTATTTAATTTAGCCTATTAATTTATTCATTGAGTGTAGGTATTTATTTTAACAGTTAATTTATTTTCAACTTCTAAAAGTATTAAAAAGATATATCATTTTAGAAGCAAAAGAACTTTCCATCGAAAAAAAGAGAAATAATCTGACATTTTTATTCCAGCAAAAACTGATGATACATTCACAGTCTCCAAAGATTGATATAAAATTAAAAACAAACTTTAATCCCCAACGTCGGACAGCTTATTTCTGCACTGGGCTAATATTTGCATCTTGTATTATTCATACTTTGAATTTTGAACATTTATTATTAGGTAAATTTATACAGAAACAATTTTTATTCTACGCGATTATTCAAACAAATTTCGCTGATTTATTTGTTCGCCTGCTTTGCGAGAATTATTAATTGAAACAAATATTGAAAGCAAAGTCGTAGAAGAATTTAATTTATAATGCATATTAATTAATATAATGTAATATTTGTTTAATTAACATTTTCATTTGGTCCGATGATTTCTTTCGAAAATTTTCGTTTAAAATGTTGAATTAAAAATTAAATATTGTAATGAAAGTTGTATAAAGTTTTTCATTCTAAATCTGACATAGAAAATTATTTATTCATTTTTCTTTCATACTTGACGTTGATTTACATATCATTTAATAAAATAATTACTTCGTCGGAACACAAATTTAGTTGAAACCAAAAAGTTGAAGTAAATTTTACACTGCATTATCTTTTTACGACCGAATTTTAATTGTCGCGTTACAATTGCACCATGTTGGAATAATAAACAAATAATACCAGTGTTGGTTATAATTTGTAACTTTGTGAATGAAACGACAACAAAGTTATTACGGGTCTTGTTTGTTCATCATCGCAAAATGTATGCTGTTACGTGATAAAAGTGCTGGACAAAAGTGAACCACAAAATTAATGACAAATTTGGGCATTCCGTTTGTTCCAGTTTTACCTCTAATTTTAACAGAGTTAATATGTGGACATGTATTTATATTATATGCTATTGTATATCACGGCTGACAATTCTCATGTACAAAAGTTGAACAAATGAAAAAAAAACTAAAAAAATCTGCTATTACAGTAAACAATTTTAAAGACATTTTTGCGAGATTTTTGTACTTTTTGAAGAGAGATGCATTGTCTCTGATAAGTTATTAAGAAGTGACAAATAAAAAGAAAATTAAAAACCACGATTTAAAAAAATCAAAACAATTTTTGTAACAAGAATATATTTGAATTGATTTATGTGAGATTTGCATCACTTGTCAGTGTAGCTTGTTTAAAAGGTATAAAAATAATCACTTATTTTACACGAATTTATTTGAAAACATTTCTCAGTTATATTTACCATTATTTATTGTTTTGCAAAATTACTTTATCAGATTTTAATTAATTCAAATCTTAAATCGGGTACATAAAAAAATCCCGAAACCAAAAGATTCCATACCAAAAAAAGCCAATACCAAAAAACCCAAACTAAAAAATCTCATACCAAAAAACCTAATACCAAAAAAACCTAAACGAAATAAACCTAACATCAAAAAAACCCAAACCACAAAAAAATATTCTAATTATTAATACCGAAAATAAAAAAAAAATCAATTGAACGTGATCCTCGGCGAATACACCGACCTTTACGTGAATAATATGAATACATAAATTATAATTATGTACTTAAAATAATAATGTTTTTGGTCGTATATACTATTGAAGTGCATGGATATTTCTGATCAATCTGTCTCATCTTAAATTCAATCAGTAAGTGCAATATATCGATTTTTCATCTTATTTGAAATCAATAATTATATGCAGTTATTATTGATCGGTGTGTATACTTTGTTTTGATGTTGAATTGAATAATGGTCTTTAGTTTGCAACAAGTTTTATACATGCGACCAAGATGCCTCTACGATTTTATTTATTATGCCTATACGATTTGTAATTAATCAGAAAGACAACAAAAACTTGTTACACAATAATTACACTGTAAATAGAAGTGTTTTATTTCAAAACACATTTGTCCCTAAAACGCTTCTTAATACATGTAATAAGATTGGGGAAGAAGTGTTTTAGGGAGAAATATGTTTTAATATAAAACACTTCTATTTACAGTGTATTTGTAATCAGCATTACAGATCAAGTACGAAAATTCATTGACGGTGTGTGAAATATGTGAAAGAAAGTTCTCCTGGGATAATGATAAGAATCCCAGAAGAATGATGAGATACTAATAATGGTAAGAAAACTGGTATTTATTTGTTGTCTTTATAGTGAATTTTAACTATTTTTACCCATTTAGTTCTTCAGTTAATTAATTTTCACATATATATACTATTTAGGTATTATATTATATGAAAAGAATTATCACCATGAAGCCAGTAAATCTAAGATCGAGTCCAACAAAATCGTATCAGGGATTCGCAAAAGAGCAAAATAGACTCTAGTTATCCAAATTAAAAGTTCCAAACAATTCCTACTAAATGTTTCAAATTTCCTAAAACACACATTTAAACATTTATATACATGCATATACATGACTTGTATGTGTATTAGGAATTGTGCAACATTTATTTGGAATTATTAGGAAACTTTAACACGGGTACATTATTCATGTGCTTTTTCCGTTATTTATTTTTTATTATGTGAATTTTATCAATATTAATGTTGCATTTTCATTATGCTTAAAAGATTTTCTTAATTTGATATATTTTGGTTGTTTTGGATTGGGTTATTTTTGTATGGGTTTTTTTGTCGACCATCCTTAAATCATTTATCCCTTAAAATCTGTTCGTATCATTTCAGTAGTCTATAAAATATTAATTTAGCCAAAATAAACGAACCACTCTTGAAAAGCTATCGATATTAGATACACCAACTACGACCGTTGGGACTTTGGTTCGTCATTTGCTCGACAAATTTCACCGCTTCGAGGCACATTCGAGCTTTCGCTGCATCGCTCAAACAATAATCATATCGATTTCTTCATTTTATCGACATGACAATGCCGTCACTGAATTGATGCACCACATCAATTATTTCTTCTCCATTTAATTTAACGCAAACATAAATAACGGTTGAAAATTGGCATTTCATATTAGCAAGGATATATTTTTAATTTTGAAGAAGGTTTCTGAATAACACATTTTTGTATCATGAAACTGCATTATGCACATTTTTAGAATGCTACTTTTCTAATTATCTTGCCAAATATAAAACATTTGCTTCTATCTCGATGTTCTTTATAGCAATTTAAAAATATGTTATGACTTTGTATAGACTATTTCATATTATCCTCGAAGTTTTCCGGAAGTTTTCTCGATCGCTATCATCACGATAAATTGATAAAATGCACAATGCTAGGAATTCAAACAGTATTTTCAACTTCATAAGAGAACTTTTTCAACCGCTTATTTGCGGAACTCGAATACTAGTTCTCGTATTGTATTCATTCTTTTTTCACAACTTTTACTTCACATCGCACTTCCGCTTCTGCAAAATTGAATTCAGCTTTGTTTAAACTTCCACCAACTTCGCTTATTACGTTTACTGCAATTTCATATTTAATTTATCTTTTCTTTTCATAATTTAACAAATGTTACATTAATTTAAGAAAAAAAGAAATTTAAGGTTTACCTTTGTGAAAATTTAATATGGCAAATATCTTGTATAAATATTACTTATGGACATAAATTTATATTTTTGCATTTTACTTGAAAAATATTTATGATGCGTGGATTTATGTTTCTGCTAAGAAAGAGATGAAGATAGATGAATGTCATTTAGGTTGGTGCTCCAACTGGTGTCAAACATGGCGGAAACGTGCGGATAATATGATGACACTGACGAATTACGTAAGTTGGGTGAATTACTTTACCTTTTCTTCAATTTTTCTTGCTGCGTTGTCAACCATGTCTTTAGCAGATTCGGCCAAGGCCGTAGTCTGCTGCTCCTTTTTAGACATATGGCTTCGGAACGTCGCCTGGATTTTACTCGCTGCGTTGCAGAGTTCTGCAAAAATTACATTAAAAATATTATTTGAACTCGAAATCTTTTACACATTGTTTTATATTTCAAAATATTGTGTATAATAGTCAAATAATAGTACATTACGCAACAAGGAAGATGAGATCGGAAATTCGTTTTCCCGAGCGGGAACGTTTACAAACCTCGCCTTCGGCTCGGCTTGTAAACTCCGCTCGGGAAAACGAATTTCCGATCATCTCCCATATTATATTTTTCGTTACGAGGGAGGGAAAAAAGCCATTTTCCTAAATCTCCCTAGGGAGGAAAATGGCATTTTCCCTCCCCGAGTAACGAAAAAGCCATCTTCTCAACCTATGCTCTGCCTCAACTTATTTGAAAATTATTTATTCTTTCGTTATCAATTTATAAATATATATTAAATCCACACAAAAAACGTAAAATTTTCCCATAAATGAAAAAATTAAGACCAAATAATAATAATAATGATAATCGATAATTAAATATAGATGGTAAGATATTTTCTATTGAGCATTGAAGTGAAGCTTGTGGGAATAAAAAAAAGTTACCTTTATCGTCGGCGCGAAATTCCTCCTCCAGCTGCTCCCGAGTAGGTTCTCCCGTTTTATCCTCCGTCTTTCTTGTTGTCGTGTCGCTTTCTTTCAAACTCTTCCGGGTGTGATGACCCCGGAAAGCTGCCTGTATCCTTGTGGCAGCCTGTTCCTTTTCCTTGTCCGACGGTTCGGTCTCGTCTTTGGTTGGAGCTGTGCTAGAATCTTTTTCCTTTTCGCTTTCTTCGTTCGTTGCAGTCGATTCTTTCGGCTTTACGGCGATAGACAAGCCTGACTTTCGGATATCTGAAAAAATATTAAAAAATTGTATTACTAAAGTACAAATGAAATATTAAATTAAATTCTTATCTTTTATTTCTATTTAATAAGTAAGTGTTGGATACATTATTTTTTAGTTTTGATCATTTATTACTTTTTAAAACAATTAAATATTTTTTTCATGATCATGTTTTGCTTTTAGTGAGATGACTTCAACATGACAACCGGTGAAAATAACAAATCTAGAGGTAGTAAAAGTATGATTTTTGTTCATCTCAAATATGAATCTAATTCTTAAATAAGCATCGAGGTAAATTTTTTTAACATTTGTAGCAAAAGCTTCCTTTGTACTAATTGAATCCTATCGTACGCATATTTTTGTTAAATTTGAATAAAAAAATAAAAATTAAAAGGATAATTGAAAGCTGGTGTTGTCTCAGAATTTATCTCATTTTAAGTAATAATAAAATAAATATTATTTTATTACATACTTACACGTTACATATTAATTGTACCGTTATTTCAACTTTTTTTTTCATTTTTATCGTGCCTCATCTTCGTAAATTCAACTTAAAAACAATTCTTCTTCTTTGAAAGTCGTTTTGAATTGAATGATGCCTAAATCTTTAGTATATCGCAACCATTTTGCATTTTATATAAAAAACCGTTATCCTGAACGATTATTCAGGAAAAAGAGGGTAAGTGACAAAAATCAATATTTCTACTTGTGGAAAGGTTTTCCTGTAACTTTAATTGCACTTTAAATAGAATTTTATAATACTAATATATTGTGTAAATATCAAAACTTGAAATGCTTAATACTGGAAAATCGAATTTTCGATTTTAAAATGCATTTTTCTCGAAAACATAAAAACTGCAGTTACCTCATTTTTTCACGAGGCAGCCACAGAATTTATAAGAATATAAGTTACAAGAATTTGAAGTTAATGTATAACGTTAATTAACCCTTAATTAGGTGCACCATTTTTAGTGTCGTTGTTCAGATCGTGAAAAAGTCATATGAGTCTCCTTATCGCACGTAACTAAGGGAAAAATGTTATTGTATTATATATAATACATATACCAATAAAGCTTTTTGAAGTTATATTGTATTGTTAGTATTCAGAGATGAAATTTTTTTAATTTAATTCACGAAACATCATTAAAATTTATTTAAATTTATTAGCTGACTGTTTGGCCACTCGTGTACAAAGCTTAAAATTTAATATTATTATCTAGCACTTGTCATCGAAAAAAAAACCATTTTTTTAAACTTATTTGACAATATGATAAATTCAAAATGATATCTCTGCTAATTTTTCAGTTTTGAGTATTGTTTATTTTAAAAGGTAAATGAATTTTTTATTGCTGTGAATTGTTCTGATGTGTTTTAGATCTATCTATGATGTTTGTCTGAAACAATTTATGTTTCAGACAAACACAAATTGAAATTTATATATTATAGTAAGATAAGATAAGATTTTATATGAATTAAGGCCAAAAATAACGTAAGCATGACCGTCGTTAAGATTGTGGTGTTTGGAGTTTATGTAGCAATGCAAACAAGGTTGTTGTATTGTTAATCGTACATTTAAAAGCAGTTAAGATTTGTCATACCGTTTCCGAATTCCTCCAATATAGAAAAATAATATAAAATTATTATTATTACTATTAAAGATATGTAATATAAGTTATCAAAAATTTAATGAACTTGAGCTTTGTTAATAAGTGAATGAACTTATGTTAATGTAAATATTCATTAATCAATTAAAATTCAGATCGAAAAATTGTTTTAAATAATGTTTTTAAATTTTAAATTATTTATATTATGTATTCTTACAATAATCCTAACATAATCCTTCGTTTTTCAGAATTCTCATTAATTTCTAATTTAAATTCTAAGAAAAAAAAATAGAATTTTTAAACGAAAGAAAAAACAATAAAAATAATATATATTAATTGCAATAGTAACATTTTCTTGAGAAAACCATGTAATTGTTTAACGCGTCGACTTTTTTTATGTCCACGTCGACTATTTGTTACTTTCCACAGCCAACATTTATTTTCTTTTAATTTTTTTAAATTTTTAAATAACAGTACTTATATTTATTTACTTTCGTGACAAACAGCATTAACATCTACAGACCGAAATAATTGCCTTGAAGTATTTGTTTTGTAACTTTTAACTCGAGTGTAGTTTAAACAATTTTTTTTCGATAAAAATATATTGCATAGAAAGTATCAGCTTCAGTTTATTTTACTTTTTTTTCATTTTTTTGTGTATGTTTATTTGAAAGTAAAGTTGTTGCTCTAACAGTAAAAGTTAAAAAAGATAAAAGCGCGCATAAAAAAACCGCAATAATAAATATTGATTTACTTTTGCTCATACGTTTCATTCGAACTTGGAAAATGAATGTGGAACATTTGTGTGAAACTATTAATCATCAAATACACATGCATAAAAAATGCAAAAAATATTCTCGATATCACTTTATTAAGAATATTATTTTTTATAAAAATGTAAATATTTTTGATTAAATTATTCCGAATGTATTCTTACTTTACATCACAACGAATAGCTTATCAATCGTAATTGAAAATTATATCGCCGCAAAGTATTGCAAGTGTATTCCATTCGCGTCTTATCATTCCGGTCTTGTTAGTAGTTTTGAAAGAAGTGCTGCAACTTTTAAATCGAATTCAACGTTGAAACCAATTAAAGAAGACGTTTTAAATGCGAAACAACTTTGAAACGAAATTTCGGGCGGATAAAAAGGAAATAGAGGCAGTCCTTTTTCTTTTTCATTGGACAATGTTTTCAACAAAAAACACCAATAATTACGAGAGCACAGAAAGAAAAAACGAATACATGGTGATATTAAAATTTCGTGAATATTTTATCGTAACAACGGTATTGTATTTTATTTTTTTAATTAAAATTTGATTAATATATTATGTATTTTTCAGAAAAAGGGAAATTTGTGATACTTGCTAATCATCACATGTTGACTTGTAGCTGAACAGATTTTGCTAAGTTTAAACATTCAAAAACAAAATGAGAAAAAATACAATTTTTTAAAAAGAAATTGAATCGGTCATTTTATAATATTTAGAAAAGCGATAGACATTATTGGCTTGCGACTTATAATATTTGTGATGCCAGTGTTTAAAAATGAGTTTTTATAGAAATATAATGAAGTCTAAGCATTGAAATACTTAGATTTGTGAAAGTTGCATTGTTAGTATGGATGTATAATTTATTTTTATATTTGAAAAAACTTTTTTTGAAATTATAAAGAAAATGTCAATTTTATCTGTTTCAGAATGGTTAATTGTTTTATAAAAAGCATTTGATGTGATTCTAGTTATTTTTAATTCCAAACCATTTTCAGTTCAAAACAGTTAAAAAAAATAAAATAAATGCATCGGTTTATGTGGGATTTGGCTCACTGATAAAAAGATATATTTGGCGACCACATCTTCAAAATAGCAAAAATATCAACTGATCACTTTAATTACGCAGGAAATATTAACATTACATCTCTAATCACCGGCGTTTTGTGTGTAACAATTTTTTTCGTCGTCTCCTTTGTTATTCCAAAACAAAAAAGGGATCAGGCAATTTTTGTTGTTTCGTAAGTAGCGAGGAAATAAAAACGCAGCGGAGCGAAAGCAAGCGACGGGAAAATGAAAAAGCGGAGTTGTCAAACGACAACGACGACCAACAAAGACACGCCGAAAGTCTCTGAATCATTGTCGGCGATATCGCGTCTGACATGAGCAACGCTGGATGCATATGCACGTATGCACTGAAACGCGAGTTTTACAAAGCGCGTTTGTAAAACTTTGTGTGCTGCTTTGTATGGACGGAATTGTCGCTTTTCTTTCAACTGTCGCATGCGATGGATTTATAAGTAATGTGGATCAACGTATGATCATATGAAATTTTGGATTTCAAAAAATTACATTTTAAATTGAATGCCAAATTTTGAGATACCCCAGAAAGAAATCGCCAGAGTTCACAAATGGCTCGATACTGGCTCAGATCTGACAAACACAAATGGTTAAGTATCGCTTCAGTACAATTCGACCACTATTACCAGTAGAAAAAAGAATGTAAGCCAGTAATTCGTCGATTGTTGAAACAATACTTAACCCTCGTAGTTCCAGTACATGAACGCCATGGTCATTTTCAGAACTGGATGAATATTGCCGAAAGACAAATGTTATTACAAATGCCAGTTGACATATGCAAACAGTACTGGATCCTACGTGAATCCAATACGTTGTCGATATTGGTTCAGCACTAAATTTCGACACATTTTTGCATCATTTTTCAATACTGGCACAATGTTGGCGAAGGATTAATGTACTACAAATGCCAATTGAAAAGTAACGAACAAACAATACTGATTAGTACGTGAATCCATTACGTTGTCGATACTGGCTCAGTACTATGTTTAAACCCAACTTTCTCTGACTTGTCAGTACCGGCTCAATGTTGGCATGATACGAATTAACAAAATATACCAGTAGAATAAATAATATAAATAAAAATACTGTTGACTCATGCGTCAAAGTCATACATCGTGGATATAGATTCAGTATTTTGTTTCCAAATAGAAAATTAAAGTATAAGTTAATAGTAGAATTAAAAAATCAGTGACAATTCGGAGACTTCAATCATTTTTACTGAAGTCACTGAATTTACTGAATTCAAGTGATTTCAGTGAATCAAGTGAATTCATTAAATAGAAATAATGAGTTCATTAAAAATAAATTATTTTTCTTAGTGTATATCGACGCTTCTTACGTAAAAGGTGACATCTCAAATTTTTTGTACAAAAGGGTACATCTCCTATGTTTAAGCATAGGAGATGTAACCTTTTGTACACAAAATTTGAGATGTCACCTTTTACGTAAGAAGCGTCGATAT
>JABFPJ010004949.1:0-12894 GCA_022817425.1 Gryon sp. ZL-2020 | reverse complement strand
TGTTAGTTAATAAATTAGATTTTATTGTAGATTCACTCCCCAAGTTGCAGATTTTTCAAATAAAATTAGCGAATGTACTTGACCATATTTATTGATATCAATACCTTATATTGAGAAAAATTTTAGTGATTTTTTTATTTTAGTGATATTTTCATTTTAGTTATACTAAAATGTTACAGTTTAGTTATACTAAATTTAAACATTTAAACAACTAAACTAAATTTAAACATTTATTTATACTAAATGTTTTTCGTTTTTTCAAATTTTAATGATTGTTTTCCAATTTGGCTTAAATAAAGTTTGAATTAAAATAAGATTCCACTTTAGATTACACATTTGAATTGAGAAAGTTGAATATGTTTTAGACGTCATTATTTTTGATTTTTCATATTTTTTTTGTACTTGGCCTATACTTTTCAGTTTTCCTGAATTAATACTTACATAACAAAAGTTATTATAGAGTACAGTAAAAATTTCGTTTCAGTATCTGAATTATTTTAGTCAGTGGAAAACTGTTAACAAACATGAATTACATATTTATTTTACAATTTTTACTGAACTGTTTTATAAAAATTGCTCAATATTCTGAAAAGGCGCCATCTGCAGGATGGCAACATCCTGCAGATGTATATATAATAATAAAATAAACAAAAAAAGTAATATATAATAATAAATAAATACTATATAATAGATAGTAATAAATAATAATAAATAATAATAAATACTATATAATAGATAGATAATAAAAACAAGCAAAAAAAGTAATCATCAAGACAGTAAATATAAGTAAAATGTTTAAAATAAGTAAATATTTGTTTTATTTATTTCATTTTTCAATTTACTGAACTGTTCAGTAATTATTATTGAATTTATGGTTTTTCCATCGGTTAATGTACAGTTCAGTAAATTCTCCTATACAATTCTACAGAAATTATAGGATTTTTGTTCTACGTGTACGAATACGACAGATTATAATTATAAAAATGTAATGATAAATTCGATCTTATAGTTAAATTATTCGGCGAATGTAATTTATCAATTGGTATTATATAAACATAAAATGGAACAGAAGCCCTAAATTTGCTTTCATCTTGAAACCATAATAATTCAAACGATTACTAATCAGAGTTAATATGTTTCGTTGTAAGTTTGCGCAAATAGCATCTTCTACTTTCTCGTACGGTTGTTTGGAGTCCTCGAAATTAGACGTCACGTTTTAGGAAAATGCGCTTCTCAGCGAAGATACCAACACACAAGGAACGACCGGAAGGATAGGAAGAAGCGGGATAATGCGGTACTCCGATCGCACGGCAGTGAGAATGCGTATAACGTTGTGTCGTTCCTGAGTACGTAAATCTCGCACGAAACGGAACTCGCTTAGCGGCAGATTTAGTACGAGGCGTCGACTCCGCCCGGCAAACCGCGGAGTTCGAGTTAAATGGTTTATGCAAGAACGAACGAAGCGGTAATGAAGTTCTCCCGCCACCCTGTATAGGATAATCTACGCCCCGATTTATCGTCCGTTTAATACGGTTACGCGACTGCAAAGGTCTAACGTTGGACTACGTGAGGATGGGGGAGGTCGCGCGCCGGATTGCATGATATACAAAATACGTATCTCGTGACTCGTGTTTTAATACATTTCGGGAAACGTTGCCGCATCGTTAATTCGCTCTTAGGTGTCTTTTAGTTATGTTTCAAGTATTTTCTTTTGATACATAACCAAATACATAGGTATTACTATAAACATATTATTGACCTAAAATTTGTAGATCCTCTGTTTAATATACATATTAATTGTAATATTGTTTTATTAATTTGTTGAAAATATTTTGACAATATTAAGTACAGAATCAGTTAAAATGACTGCCTGACGTACACAAGTGAATCAAAATAAGCAAACATAAAGTCGTTTTAAAGTTAATCGTTAAAGTGTTTTTTAATGGAACTCAATGCTCATTTTATAACTTTTTATTTTTTTATCATGTATATTAATATTATGCAGTCAGATATGAAAATGACATGATAAAAATAATATTTAATATATAAAATTTTCTTCGATAAGACTAATATTTTTCTAAATGTCATATTGTCGCAAATATTTTAATGTTATTAATATACGATTTCAAAACAGAAAGTTAGCGATGACAGCTATTAATGAGAGAAATGCAAATTTATCTCGACAGTATTATATGAAACGCCCTTAGTCATTCATTTCTTCAAGTACGTGCTTTTAAAGCTAAAATAACGAACCATCCAAAACTACTATAAAGTATTTTTAAACGATTAAATTCTCAAGAGCGCAAGAGAGAAACGGTGGATTTTAAACTCTACTTCGACTAATTCTCTATGTATTAATCCCACACTCGTTTCTATTAGAGAAAAAAATTTTGATCACTTCTTTAAACACAATGCTAAATTAAAACTTTCAATTACAAAAATCTTGCGGGCGCTACAAAATCATATAATGCATAGTCCATTTTATGGACATAATAGGTTATAATGCAATCGTATAAAATGAATTTATAACTGAATTAAGTCTAATGAAGTAATTCAAACAAAGTGTTACAATCTTATCAACTGCAATAAGTTGCATTATTTTGTACTATTTATCTATATGTTTTGTAAAGTTGTATTTATATTATATACTTTATTAACAAATTTCTTCGATACAATATGCACATTTACTTGAACAAACGTTCATTACTAATCTTTACGCTCCAACCATATACATATATTTACGACAATAATATCTTAGAACTGAAAAATATCAATACACTTAGTTTAAATTTCCTTTCATATAAACCAGTTAAAAGCAATTTTAAACTGCGTTTTGACATGTCGATCAAAACGCTTAACCAAACAGGTATGATATCTAACCGGAAATGTAAAATGCCAAACAATTTAAAAATATAACCAATTTAATAAGCAGCTCTATCCCAAGCTGATTGACCACAATGCTAGAACCGAGAATCGATCATTTATATATCCTGACTGATATTTCGTTTGGTTTTGTGTATCGTGTGTCTTGTTCTACGTGTGCACATAATACGTGCATTGCTTCTCCTTATACGTAATTCCATGTATGCACATTTGAAGTCCGTTTGGTATACGTACACGTTATCCTAGCATGTATAACAGACACAATCGGTATTCTGTGCACAAGAGAGTACAGAGAGCGTCAGTAGAAAGTACACTCTGTTTCACGATTGTCCGAACTCAGCCCACGACATTGTCGAGTCTGAACGAATTATAATAAATGACGTGGTAACAGTTGTGCGCCTTAGGTGCACAACTAGAAGTGTAAGATAAGAGAAAACAGAAGATACAAAACGAAATAAATAGTAGTAGTAGTAACAGTAAGCTACCCGTGCTTAGTTGGTATCTCCTTCGATACTAACTGGTAATTCTTAAATCTTGCGCACTTGTTCGAATGGTCTCCTTTTCAAATTTTTCAAGAAACATTTTCAGCCAACGAAGGATTTATTTCGATTAAATCGATGCACAATCGCCATTGAATTGGACCTTTATCTAATCAGCGATTCAAACGCAGTTTGATCTAAGTGAGTCGTTAGTATGATTTAAATGCATCAAGCTCTGTAGGAGGACAGACATAAATGTGATAGTAAACTATCGCCACGGTTGATCGCCTAGAACATAATCAAAGTCCAATTGAAACAATTACTTTTCGGGCTTTTTTCCACTCTCTGTGTCATTCATGAAGCGAAAAATACTTTTCAATATTTATTTCCCTTTGTAAATGAATCACTTGATCTTTGATAAAGCACATTTTGAAGGTGAATTAATCATCAAATGTTCACCGAACTACCGAGCTGCATGGTAGTGCAGTTCATGTTAGGTCTATGCACATACGGCATATGACGAAGCTGGCTGACCAAAGTGCGGGAAAAGATCAATACCTCCGTAGATATACTCGAACAAGGTAATTAGGAGAGATGCACCAGGATTACGAGACGTAGCTGTTAGTGGGATACTTCTACGTGCGTTGCCGACAGTGGTAAGAGCTTTCAACAGCATTGTTCAGGCTAAGCAAACACTGCTTACAAATGGAGTCCTCTCAACTTGCTTTTCTTCTTCTTCTTCTTGTTTCATTTTCCACTTTTTCGACCTTTTCGATCGTCTTTTTCTTAGACGCACGATCTCACAAAAGAAATGTTGCTTTTTTGGAGGGCGTCTGGTAAAATGTATAGAGCAAAAATGAAAATGTTTTTTATAATATTTTAAGATTTATTCTGATAAAAGTAGATCTCAATAGTTTTAAAGTATTAATTATTAACTCGTTGAAATATATTCAGATTATATGAGATGTGTAAACCTTTTGTGGGTATATTAAGCATAGTATGTTAATATTAAATATGCCGAAACAGCATCGAAAATTACATTGGATTGATGTGGTTGAAGAAACGAATATATATTTCTTGTGAACATGGAAAGATGACAACAAAATCTACCCGATTTTATTTTATTGTAATCTTCACATACCGCAATCTTTCTTAAAGGTTACTCTCTAAATTACTCTGTAAATTTGAATAAGTGCATATTCGTGCTCTTATTCAAATAAGTGCACATACAGTGACAATAAGTGAATATTCACTTATGACAAAGTTATAAGTCGTTCTCTTATTGGTTATAAGTGAATTTACACACTCTTACAAATGATCGCTTTAATTAAAAAATGTGTTCCTCTACATGAAAATCGTTTAAAAGTAAAACGAATCATCTATTATGCAAATTTTATTCCATTATATCCCAAAAAAAATATGTTATGATTTAGAGGATATTCCTTTATTGAAAAAACGAAAAATGTTTTCAATGAAAAAGAATCGTTTAAATTTAAGATTTTCTGCTTGCGCAGACGTCTTAGGCCACGAATGTTAAAATGATATTCGTTTAAATGCAAGATTTTTCTGCGCAGCCGCTGTAATGCTACGCGCGACGGTGTATGTTTCAAGTTCGAAAACAGCCGGTAAATTTTGTTGTCTATACCGACTATTTTAAAAACGAATATAAGTGAAGTAAAAAAAGATTCCGAATGAATATTTTTCGAGAAGGTAGATTGTCGGAAGAAGATATATCTATTCTACTTGGTGAATACATCTATTAATCATTACTTTAATTTTTCTATCCCATTTAAAAAAATCGAAAGAAACATAATCTCACAATTAACATAATCAATTGTTAATTAGATAATTAGATTTGATTCATTCATAATAATTAGATCCTATACAAATGTATAAAAAAAAATCAAATAATTTGTATTATAAATATTACCCAATACACTCCTTACTAATTAATGTCAACTAGATTTTGGCCAATAGGAAAGAATAATATACATAAATTAATAACGAATAATATAATAAAATAAATAATTTTTACAATAATAAATATTTATATAAGATTTTGTTGACATAATTAATTAATAAATATAAACTCTGAAACATTAATTTAATGTTTAAATTTAATTTTTTAGATAAAATTGCGTTTATAAATTTAGAAATTGAGTATTTCTTACTTACAATACAAAATCGTTTAATTCTAAAAGGAATATCCTCTTATTCTAAAATAAATCAAAATCAAATTTTTTTTACTCTTAAATTTAAAGGAATTCATTTTGGCAAAACATTAAATGGATTATCGTTTTGATTCAAAACGATTCTCTTGATATCAAAATGATTTTTTTAAGAGTGCACGTAGAATAAGTGAAATTTCATATATTCAAATTTACAGAGTACATTATATATTGCTTATATAATTTTGAATCAACATGGATATTATTATCAGTGTATGAAAATAAAATTGTTTACACGACCATAAAAGATAGTTTGTAATGTGAAATATTCACTACCAAATAACCATATTTTGTTCTTGTAGTATAATATGCTTATTACATGAGAGTTACATTTCCGCCAGATTATAAATCTTACTGAATACGATGATTTCCTCTTGTTTTGTCCATTTGTTGTTGATGCATTTGCCATTACGAATCAACACATTGGAAATTATCATCATTTCGTACAGTCGATTTCATACAGTCGATTTTGTCATAGTCGATTGCGTTCAGTCGATTTCGTGATACGACTGCTATAAATTAGTTTGATAGAAACGACCTTTAAAGGCCAAGTTATTGATGCATCGTAATTTAGCTGCGAAACCCTTTGCTTATTGAAATTTCCACAAGAATCGCTGATCATCGAACAAATCGATTGGGCATCCTAATGTTCAACAAAGTCTTCTGGGTTGCAAAACACAAATTATCGATCCTGCCAAAAGCGTCGCTGGTATTGTCCATCTAGGCTCGACGTGTGCATCGCGTCTTAGATAATGACGTCACAGAGGAGTGACAGTAATTCTGCAGCGGGATGGCGAAAATTGCGTTCACGTTTATGGCGAACCCTTTGAATGTAGATGTTGCCTGGAATCAAGCGAGGGTCACGCAGGGTCTCCTGCCCGTTTCACACGGATCAATGAATCTGGAGATTTTATGGCACCCTTGTTCACCAACTTAGACGAGAATTCTCACCACCTGAGTAAATTTGGCGTTGCTGGAAATCGAGGATCGCCAATGATGGACACGAAATTCCACTTGGCTAACACTGCGTAGATATTCAATGACAAATACCCGGATGCCGTAATCAATAGTCGACGGTTCACTTAAAAAATAGACATTACGGCGATTGGAATCAAGTGTTCTCAATGATTAATGGAAATTCATCAATTATTCTATTTAGGAATATTATTATTTAAAGTATTAATATTTTTTTAAAAATGTAAAAAATAATGAAAGTTATTATTTAAAAAATTAATTTAAATAAAATTTTGAGTTTTCGTTACTAAATGTATATATTCTCATTTTACCTTTGGTTACATGAGAATATTATACATTTATTAAAAAATCCGAGATAATTTACTTTTTCTTTAGCGTTTTTTAATTCCCGAACATTCGAGATAAGATAGATTTAAATTCATATCAAATTACCTGAAGCAATTAATTATTTTTAATTTATTTGCTTTCTTTATAGAATATTTTATGAAGGCTCTATAATGCATATATATAATCAAATCAAATTTATCATTTGAAAATGTGTAATATTGGTATAACGTTTATGGTGACTTAAATATTTCGGAAATTTAATCAGAAAATTCCGTAACATTATAATATTACATTGTGATTTTAACGCATGAATTTCATACACTAGTTATAGTAATGACACTCAAATTGAAAATTTAATTACGATTATCACTGAATGTTCCTTCTTTGTTAATTTATAATATGAAATATATTAAAAGTATTGAACATTATTTATGCAGTCACATTGTATACTTTAGAAAAATTACGTGACGTATGGTGCGAAAGTTGGAATTTTTGGCCAATGTAGCAACGACAATGTATATGCATAAATGACTCATTGTCGATTTGATCCAATAATCTGAAAAAATTAACATTTAATTGATCGAACTGTAATATGAATGTAACGCAAGGCATTAATATGGACCTGATAAGGTGTCGTCGCCTGATCAAGCCCATATTAATTCCTTGCGTCACATCGACATTACAGCCCGATCAATTTCTAATAGGGAGTTCGGATTATACCGTATAGAATATATCTGTTAAGATATCCTTTCGGATGTCTTAATGAATCAATAAAGAGTTGGCGATACATCGGTACAGAATCGGTAATCAATAAGCAGTTAGTCGGTGATATGTCGATTTACTTACTAAGATTTTATTAGAAAATTATTATTAATATAAAGATTTTTATTATATAAAGAGACTTTTTGCAAGGTTTGTAAAGTTTTTGTAAAGTTTGATCAAGTTTCAATATATTTTCACGACGTAGTTATTTATTTTATAATTCATATGTATTCACAGAATAAGAAGGATTTCAGTTTATTTTGAAAATAGAATAGAAACGTTGATACGAAATGTTTTGATATGACAACGTTTCGACCGAAACTTCGTCGAAACTGTCTTGAATATTCACAAGCGGATTTGAGACTCTCGTCTGAAGCGAAAATACCTCAGCAGAAACTAATATCCGTACATGATATATTCAACACTATAATACAACTTAAATGCACTACTATCGGCATTGAAGTACGAATGACAAAGAAACCTTTACAGATCCTTAAACTATATTTTTATAAAAATATACTTTGTGAACAACAATATGCAAAATGACCTTCAAAAGGTAAAAATTATACAAGCCCAGGTATTTATGCCTAATATTTTGTATCATTACTTGGTTTAGTCAAAATTATAACTAAAAAAAAGTTGTAATATTAATAAATTTGAGCCAACTAATTAACTAAATTTTGTTTAAATAATAATTTTAAATGAAATAAAATTAAAATAACTTAAAGAAAAAATCGAAGTTGCTTGACAAGCCGTTTTTCAACCTTTGAATGGAAAAGTTCAATTTTTTTAATTTCCGAAATAGCGGCTCGCCAAGCAATTTCGATTTTTTGTTTCAGTTATTTGAATTTTATTTCATTTCAAATTATTATTTAAACAAAATTAAATTAATTAGTTGACTCAAATTTATTGATACCACAACTTTTTTTTAGTTATAATTTTGACTAAACCAAGTAATGATACAAAATATTAGGCATAAATACCTTGGCTCGTTTTTTACCTTTTCAAGGTTATTTTGCCTTGAAATTATTATTTTTTACCTTACAGAATTAATGTTTTCCATGTAATTCATTATATTATATGGTTTTATTAAAAGCAAAATTTAAATTTCGCGTGATTTCGTATTCACATGTATAGTAATAAATCGACGAACTTCAGGCGTGAGAAAAATTTTAGTTTTCCATCTTCCAGAAAATAGGGTCGCGCTGTCTTTTTATTTTATTTCTCATCTCATTTATTTAAATTAATTTAAAACCTTGGCTCGTCGGGTCGCTAGCGCGACCCTTAATTATAACCACAAGTTTATGTAAAAAAGAACACGCAATGACAATTTTTCTACACTGAAAATAAGATAATTTTTAAGATAGTCATAAAGTCTTCTGCTTTATAACTTAATCTTTAATATCAAAGTTCTTTTATTTAGAATGTGTAACCTCAAATTAAACTGTTAATATACTTTATAACTTTTGAAGAAATAGATATTTTATTAGCAATAATAACACGATGAGAGTGTCGATAAATGACAAGACAAGACCACGATGACACTTTACTGCAGTTATATTCTGTTATACGAGGCGCGGAATACTAGATTCAGCTGTCGTTACTGTCTCGCAAAGATAGAATGCAGTTTTGATTGAAATTTCTGTTCCTGAGTTGCGTTGTACTTTTATGTATTTCGTAGTCTCGCAACCGATGCTAAAACATATGAACGAAATTGGTATAGTTTATCTCTATATATAAAGTGGGAATGCAAATTTTCAAATTTAAAATCCGTACAAACGACGACGATTAATGAAATACTCTCTCAACTGTGACATGACATCTTTGTACACTTCAAATGGTGCAGACAGTTCGAGTGGTGGTCGTAATTCTTGAAAGAGGATGCGTTTCTTACCGGGATAGACAACTCAATAACAAAGGAAACGAGGACGGAAGAAAGAAGAATATAAAGCTCAAGAAGAAGGATGCCATGAAAATCTAAAATACGAAATCGGCTAGTAAAGGCCAAGCTACCGAGAATAACGCAGGAGTGCTCTTCATTTTCCTTTATAACGGGCAAAATAGTCCAGCACGTCTTTTGCGCTATGAAGCGTGATCAAACGTAACGAACGAACGAAATTGAGGAAAGACGCCACGCAAAGCAAAAGAACACGCGACCAACGACGTAGACGACAGTGGATTACTTGCTCTTCTCAGAAAGAAACGAACGATTTAGCGTAAGATTTATAAGCGTAACGCAAATGCACAAACGTAAGCAGATCTTTTATTGATAGTGCGCGCGGTTTTGTCAAGTCTTTTGTCAATATGTGATTGCATTCAATTTGAGAAGATAAATCCTATTATATTGCCTGTTGATACAAAAATTGCATCAACAATTATGGCATGAAGTATCGTAAATAAATGTTAACTGTTTTCCTATATTAATTTGGAATGAATACAATATTTGAGACATTTGTAATATTTAAGAAGTGTGTAACAAAATAACTAATTTAGGAAATATTAAAGTACGATAAATGTTTAGAAATGAAAAAGTCAAAAACGTATAAATGCTTCTTTTCGTTTATCCATCATGATAAAATTTCTGGGCAACGTTTCATTGAGGAATTGATAAACAACTACTTTGAGTTAAACAAAAAATGTAACGTACATAGATGTGTATAAGTATAAATTTAATTTATTTCAAAATTATATTTGCTGATAGAATAGAATATTTCTTTTTTTAAATGTATATGAAAGTTAATCAAACGTTACACGTAAGGAAATAACTCATTACAAATTACAATGTATCCGAGTAAACTTGTGACGGTAATATCGTTTTCGTGATAATTGATAGATTTTGACTAAAATTTGCTTAATTTTGATGAATTTTTATTAAATTAATACTAATTTCTACAAATATTTGATGAATTTTTACTAAGTCTCATTGTAAATATTATGTGAAAGTAAATTTCACGCCTTGATCGTTTAAGTAACATAACAAGCCTTTTAACGACAGTCGGGCAAATAGCCGCGACGGCTTATTAAGAAACAGCGGCAGGTACCGAGTTCGAAACTCGAAGAAGGATTTTTTTTATAATGTTAAAATTATAAAAAAGCTACTAAGTCAAAAAGTGAAACTTACTAAATGCATTTACCATCACAAGTTTACTCGGATACATAGTAATTTTTAATGAGTTATTTTTTTACGTGTAAAATAATTAGAGTATGCTATAGTATTAGAATTTTTCTTATATTTTCAAATACTATTAAAATGCTTGAATTTTAATCAAATTTATTTTATACACAATCTAATAAAATTTCATACATATTAAGCAGAATATTGCTCTGAAATAAAAACGGTTTATTGGATATAATAATTTTCTATCGTATATTACTCAAATGTCTAGTAATTTCTTCATTTTTCCTCTGGCATTAAAGATTGACAATTAGAAACAACCAATATTAGACAGCAGTAAATAGTCGTCGAAGTATCCATCAACAGTTTTTTTTTGCATTTCAACAAAAATAACCGATTTAATTAAATTTAATGTCAAAATATATTAACATTTAAAGTTAATATTTTAGACTTCACGAGTCGATTAAATTGCACTTATTTGCATATACTCATCATAATACATAATTAAAAAAATAAAGCACGTTGATGAAACTCATTTCCTATGTCATTTCCATTAATCGTTCAAACGAGTTTAGAACGTTGTAAACGTTTAGTTATTAAGAAATAAAAATTTCAAGGTAATTTTTGAAAGTGTACACATCGTGCAGTTTTAATTGCGTTCATTTTCGTATCAAGTTTTGATTTCGTAAGGTCTCATTCTCGAGTTCTGGTCATATCGCAGTCGATGAGTTTGAAAGCGAACAGCCATAATTAACCCTTTTATAAATATCTAGCTTGCAAGGCATCTCTAATTTACTGAGCACAGAATAACGCGTCGCCAGTAAAGCCAGCCAGTTAGCTAGTCAGACTATGGGCGGTAGGTCGAGGACTTCTGACTGCTGGACAGTTGATTTCTTTTTCGCCCTATGCCCTTCCTGGGTCCGATTCCATTAAACTTTGGCTGCACACAGACAGACGTTGATGCCTATTCGTGTTAATTACCTACAATCTCCACACTTGTGTTCAAAATAATAATAAGAGGTTTTAAAATTAAAAGTACATTTTGATGCTCTTATTACTTTTGTTTTCATGTCAAGCTTGCCTTCGGCTTAATGAAAGTGAATTGGTGTGTCTCGTGCTCAACATAGTTTTTCATCAAAAGATTCTGAATTTAATTCGCGAATAGAGCGGTAGAGATTGAAATATTCATTTAGATTATGACATTTAAAAACAATAACGTTCAATAATGAAGACATTTTTTAATGATTCGTTCGACGAATAAAAGTAAACACATTTTATTTTCCCCCCATTTTGTCTTTTATTGTTTATAAATTTGTAATGATTCCTTTTTTATTATCTTTATTATCTTATTTCATTTTTCATTATATTCCAAATGAAGCATATAAAAATATATTTAAACTAAAATACAGTAGTCTAATACCTCACTTCAATAACAAAGCTAGTATCTTATAACTTGACAAAACATGTAGTAATAGTGCCCTTACAAGTAGCAGATAATGACTCGAAATATGAAAGATTTAATAGTAATTAAAAATGAGGTAACCGAAATAAAAGTGTTGTATGATCATCTATTAAATAAAGATGAACTACATGCGAAACATTTTGTTACTCCACAAAGTATTTTTGGACTGCCGTTTGAACATATGGTAACATTGAGGATCAAACGGTCGAACTACGAATGCGTTCGCTGTTAAAACTTATACAAATTCATTTTTTCCTTCTATAATTTTACGTGGCTTTCCTAACATTTCAATATTCTTATTTTTTTAGAAAACAAATATTTATAGATGACTAATTTTAAATTGTGTTTACTTGATAACTTGTCCTATGTTATATTACTTGATATATTATCCCTATTAAAAAGAATTATGAAATAATTGAAAAAAAAGATATAATGACAATATATGCTAATATATGTACCATATATATTACACATATTAACAGAACATTGTAAATATCTAATTTTGCCGCAGTAAATATATATAAAAATACTAGCTAAAGCCCCGGCTTCGCCCGGGCGAAACCCTGTGACCCCCTCCCTATGACCGCCCTATGAATCTCCTATAACCCCTATGATCTGCCAATGAATTCCTTATGGCATCCCTATAACACCCCCCCCCCACCT
>JABFPJ010004948.1:0-12898 GCA_022817425.1 Gryon sp. ZL-2020 | reverse complement strand
AAAAACTATTCATAATTATATTAAATTAAAAAATAAACATTGCAAATGTTCCCATAAATTATTGTAAAATTGTCTTTAAATGTAATTCTGGGTCCATTTTTCCTTTATTTATAGAAAAAAATACTATTCACTTTTCTGGGTGTGACTTACAGCTTTTAATGAACAAATCAATTTGACAAATTCGCTCTATATTCGCGACCTAAATATGTATAACTTATACTTACTGGTATGTAAACGTAAGTATTTACCTTAATCATATGAAATCAACTTTTTCATACAATTTTATCTTATGAAGTATAATACGTTATGACGTAATAATTAAATAACTCATAATCAAATTATGAATATTATCGTCATATTTTGTATGCAATTCGCGTAAAATTGATATAGTCAAAATGTTCAAGAACGATTATTTTATTATAATTTCAATAGTTGCAAAAACAATTTGTAGATAATGCAATTATTACACTGTTAAAAAATTTTAAAAAATTAACTTTATTTTAGGTTGAATAAATCATATATTCGTTAAATTAACTAAAATCCGTTCAATTCAACTGATAGTCGAGTTGATTTAACTCGATTTAACTTGATATTACTTTTCATTTTTAACAGTGTAAGATAATATGTAAATCAATATTGTAATATATTATAAATGGTGTTGAAGTTTTGGCATTTCATTTGTTATACGAACAAATCATTAATTTCAAAATCAATTTAAACAAAATAACTTAATAAAACAAATGTGATGTAAATTAACGTAAGCTGTGGGACATGTTTGTTAATATAATAAAATGATGCAGTATGTAATGTACCGTTGCTGTCTTTGTACAATTACAAATAAAACATATTTCATGCACAGTAATTTCCTACCGTAATAATTTAAACAATTGCTGAAATTTATATATTGTATTGAAATAATTCTAATGAAACAAATTATATTTTATAATAGAATAATTAATATTGTGTAATTATGACTGTAATTATGACAATTTGTGCTAATCATTATTCGATTGTTTGCCTCTTTACATACATCATTCATCCTAGCTTAAATAACAATATCACAGTAATATTATTCGTACATATTTTAACAACTATAACTGAATATTATTAAAAAATTAATTTGTAATAATTGAAAAAATTAATACAATTAAAAATAGATAAATGGTGTAAATAGTGTAATCCAGAGAAAAAATAATTACCCAATTACTTATAATAAATTTAAAAAATTGGAAAAATATTATAAATTTTGAAAATAATTGAAAACTTTGTTGTTATTTGGCAAGTTGTAGCGTCAAATAAACAAATAATTCTATTTATGATCTTACTTTTGCGAAGTTTGAATTTATAATTTAATTTTATTTACAAAAATAATGGTTAATTAAAAATTCAATTACTTTTCAATATTACTTTCTCAATTAAAATTCATATTTTTCACTTGCTTTACTAATAATAACTATGTTACCTCTATTTTTAGCTAAAGACAGTCCTTTTTTATAAGATAAATATGCAATTTTTTACTACTTGATTGTATTATTTTTAATAATTATTAAATATATGGTTTAATTGAGTAATGGGCTTGCCCATCTCTAGTGTAATCATATTTATCTTTGTTTTCTCTTTTTTAATTTTATATGCAATATTTTGTGTTGCGTATTATTCAATGCTATTCTTAAAATAAACACCTGCATTGAATATTACGTCATTTTGCCGAATTATTCTTTACATTAATATAACTTTATGCGCAAGATTTTTAATCCTTTTAAGGCTATGCTGCAATCCAATTTTCTCATTATTATACTACCTACTATTATTTAAGAAACAATCTAATTAACGTATAAACCAAAATCTGATTATTCGACAAAACGCTGAACTTTGTATATAATAACGCATTGTCTTTGTATTTGAAACTTTCTCTGTAATTAATTAAAAATCTCCAAAGTTCCCGTTAAACGCTCTTACATAATAATTGCGGAAGATATATACTTTATCCAGCCAGCAATTGGGTTAAAATTTATATATATAGTCAAACACTTACACAAAGTTTCCGGATTCATTACGTCTGTCGTTAATTTCTGCGAAGATATTATCTAAGCATAATTGTACCGAACGCATGGTTATGATCATCTGAAATGTCTTCATTGTTCTTTCTATAGTCAGTCGAATGTCATCGTCCAGGCATAAATTGTCTGAACCTTTTACTTATCCTTTTTTTGTTGTTTCTTTCTTTGAATTGTACCAACAGTATCTCGAATCATTATGGCATCATTATTCAAGCGACATTGTGTAATTACTTTGAAATGATGCTTTAAAATGATGATGTGTCTGCTATAACTAATGGCACGGCTGTTGCAATCAATCTTACAAACAAACGACACTTACGCGACAATCTTTTGTCTGACTTTCTGATAAAGGATCCAAGAATCTCGATCTGTTTTAAACTGGCGGAGGAAAAGTTTCCGGCGATTGTGCACAATACGGAAAGTTGCTGTTCAACTTCTCATATCGGGGCAACAATTTTTTTTTCTCATGCTCGCACATATGAGTGATTTGAAAAAAAAAAAAAAAAAAAAAATTTAACAACATCCTGTGTGTTTATAACTTAGATGTATCGTTTTGATCAACAGAACTCCTTGCTTTTCGAGTTGGTTTCTTCTTTTAAAATTATTCACAAATTCAAGACAGACGAAGAAAGATAAATGGAGAGAAAGAGAGTAAAATCAATTAATAACTTTGAGACCCGTATTTCGCGACATCTTAAAGTCAAAACACTGGCGCACCGTAGGTTGTATTTGACGTCGCAAAAGCGCTTATCTTTCAATAAATTTAATGCCTTATCGCTAATATTCGTCTATATTCATTTATTCACGTGCTGCACGAGACTTCGTCGTTAGTTAGCATTATAACATGCGTTTCTGTGACCATAGCGACGTATCCTTTCACCCATTGATACGTCAATTATAAAGATGTAAAATGGAAATGCGTTTACATGGGCGCACACGTGCGTAGACATTCATTGAATTAAACGAAAAATGTGCTACGTCCGTGCGTTGCATGAACGTTTCTATGAATAATAAAGCATTGCAATCTTTCACCCCCAACTTTACCAACGAGCCACAGATTTGTTGCACTTGATTGATGCGTTTTCGAAGGTCGATTCAGACATGCTTTACTTACATTATTAGGAACAAACTTATTGATGTTGTTACTTGTCAAACATAATTGAAATTTCTTTTTTTATAAAGTGTACCGAATGAAAGCCATAGTAAATACAAAATTTATTATGACAAATCTTACTACAATGTGTACATAGCTTTATTATAATTATAACAATTTTTATTGTACTAGAATATGATTTTCCCAATGATCGAGAAATACACTAAGAAAAATAACTTACAATAAATTACTGTTTAAACAGTAACTTGACCACAGAGTTCCCATTAATATGAAAGTTCCTGTTAAAAACAGTAAAAATTTTCCTTTCATGCACAAAAATTCTTGAAAAAGTCAATAAAAATGTGTGTTTAGAAAGTAAATTTTCCAGTTTTTGACAGAATTTATTCGGTTAATGGGAATTCTGTGGTCAAGTTACTGTTTAACCTGTAATTTATTGTAAGTTATTTTTCTTAGTGTAATTGAAATATATTTTTCAATTTGATAATTTTCTATAAATTAAAAATAGTACAAATAATATTTAAACTGCATTTTCTTCGTAATTTTTCACTAGATGATCATCCTGATACTTTAGTTAACCTTTTAATGTATATGGTATCATATCTGCTGCTTCCGGTAATAACCAGGTAATTATGTATGTATTTTCTATATACTTGCCTGGTTATTAGTCGAAGTCACAGATATATGATGATTACAAGAACTGTAAATTAAAGTGACGCGCATTATTGTATTCTTTGATATGTTTGAATTTGAAATAATACTCGATGTATATGATGTACTCTGAATTATATAAATGATCAACATTTAACTATATTAACATTCAACTATAGAAAATCATGTTCAAAATAAAAAGAAAGTTTGTGTAGTTAAAAAACTCAGTAATTGAAGGATTAATAATTGTACATATAAAAAAGTAACAGCAAATATTGTATACTTCACAAGTCTGCATTTTGGCGTAAATTATACATTTATCTATTTTTTATACACTAAATAACAACTTTTAAGTCATTTATACCGTCGAAAAGAGTTTTTACAAACGTCCGAAAAAATCTCATTATAGTAAATTTTAGTGAGATTATAGGCATTTTTAACGCAATTTTTTCCGACGTGCAGTCTTATAACAGCTACACTCATTTCTGTGAAATTCACAGGTTATAAAAAGTTAATGACACAATTTAAACAAAAAAATGTGAAATATTGGCTTGCGATTTTTGCAGGTGATTTAAGTTAAAACGGGCTAACCTAACTTATAATATCAAATAGGTGCCACACTATTCGGTATCCAGGGACAATATCGGTCTGTCAAAATTACAGGACATAATTCTGACATCAACAATTCTTTTGTCATATAACTCAATCTCAAATCATGGAGATATTGTCAGAAATTATTTTGCGCGTACTTTTTATACAAAAGAGAAAAATATTACAATCATACATACGAAAAAATGGAAAATAACAATTACTGTATGTTATAGCAATATATTATAGTTATATAATATTATAAAATTATTTCATTCTGGCAGAAAATATAGATAATTGTAATGATATAATGATTTTAATATACCATATTGTATATCACAGATATATAACAGTCATATGCATGAAAATGTAAATTTTATAATATATATTATCCCACTTATTCCATATTTTTGTTTATATTAAAATAAGTGTAACTCAGGCAAAATCACAATCTCTTGAATATCCATTAGTTACACTTCAAAAGGATTTGTAAAAAATTTTACTTTATTATTTATTTTCAAAAATGTCATTTTTCTGTGGATCGACCTACATTGGTCATATTCAAGTAATATAAATAGTGATAGTAAATACGTATTGTTGAGCATAAAGAAAATGTACGGAATTCTGTCATGCGAATGAAAATAAAGCATTGGATATGGTGAACCGGTTCGAATGATGGCGCGATGTTCTTGACGAAGCTCTGGTATAATCGGTCTGCAACGACCCAATCGTCGTGCGCGTATAGTGTATATCAACCGTTTATTTATAAACGTGATTAATTAAAAAAAATGTGCGATTGTTCCTGTAAGCGTTCCCGTATAAAAATTAACATCTTTTTATTGCCTCTTTATAATGCAACACCAGCTAGTCAGATCTCATTCTTCAACAATAAAAAAACTTAGTTTAAAAAAGTGACAGGTGCAAGATTAATATATATGATTTAATCTGCGGCAAATACAAAAGATCATTAAATACTAGAAACTTTATTAGTAACTTATTTTAACAAATAACATATCACTTTTCAAAATTATTCAAATTAAATGATAACTTGTTATAAAATCTGGGTCATTAAATACAAAAATACACTGTATTGTATTTTTTTTGCAGTGTTGAGATGGATTTGTTTGACATGTAGCGAAAAATCATATATACTTTATTATAAGATATACGAAATATTAAAAATTAAGCTATTTATTTAATTTGTAACAATTTTAATTGGCTTTCTAATACATATATATATTATTGATGATGTTCGGTATGATCTGTCACTTAAGTGTTAATATGCATATGAACACTTAATAGTGTGAATGCACAAAGCAACTCTCTCGGGTGTAATATTTACACTTCTCGGTGTCAAAATCATACTTCTGTGCATAAGCCAAAATTGGTCAAAATCAAATGCTCGTTACTTTTGATGATATCGTACAATTATTCACGCAAAAAATTAAATGGTAGATACAACAAATACGATAGTAAGATCTACCATTTTGTAGTACATTTTACCGCAAAAGTGGTAAATGTTATCACTTTTTGGTAAAATTTACTATCGTATTTGTTGTGTCGACCATTTATTTTTTTGCGTGTTTAAATGGATATTTATATTTTATGTGTTTATGATGTATAATCTTTCACTTTATTTATTTTCATCACTTAATATTTAGCTCTTACTTGAAAAACAGACGGGACAGAATGTGATTAAGATCATTAAGAGGCTATGATATTTTGTTTAAGTTTATGTTATCACACCCTAAGGAGTTACATAGTCACACTTCATATTTTTAAATCACAAATTTTTTTTAATTTACACCTCTTATTTTACTATCTGAAAGAGTGGACCTACTCGAACTCCTTGAAGGAGTCAAATTTCTACACCCTGAACTCCACTTTCACATCAAATTTTCAACTGTGTAGGAAGTTTTCGAAAAACTGCATTTTCTGTTCCCTTGTAACGAAAAATATCGTTTGCACTATGAGAGACGAAAACAGAAATTCTTTTGTTGAATTTCTATTTTCATTTCCCTTGGTGCAAAATATAATATTTGTTGACAATATTAAAACATTATTAAAGGAATATTTCTTTAAGAACCGATTATAAAAGTTTATACGACCTTGAGCAATTAATGACATTTCGATAGCTGATTTCGAAATTGTTTTCATCACTCAACAGAATTACATATTCATAACTATATTTATTCTCGCTTTCTTAAAGAGCATTCGGGGAAAAAATATTGATACGAGTGATTTTAAGAATTTATGATTTTGCAAACCAACATATTAAGTATTTCATTATATTAAACGTACGATTCAATTCATTGATTGAATTAGCCATTAAACGTTCACAATATATTTTTGCTTAATTGCGACAGCTAAATCCCATACGATAAGACTTTAATTCAAATTTTATCGAAGCTGAACAAAAGGAAACTTCATTCCAGTACTATTTCAAGCAAGTTTATTAACGCATATACACAATACGAGTGTTCTCCAACCGATCCATTGACTTGGAAGTGCCAAGTATTTTATAAAACAAAGCCGTGTAATACTAATCAATTTAATGATTTGGTTTTTTTCAGTGTAATATATCCCGTGTATGTAAATGCGAAAGGTCTAAAATTTTGATTGCAAGTATAAAAATTGAAGCATAATTCGACAAAAAGGCACAGAACGAGTGAATGTGCGTGTTTGTCTAGCGAAGGTGTTTGTTGTCTAGTCGAGTTCGCGATGTCGCTTACGTGCAGGGTGCAGTATTTGAATGATGTCGACCCTTTTGCATACGCGAGCTCGTATCCGGAGCCACCGAGACCTCCGGTACACACCTTCAGTGCGACCTTGCCGCTCATCAACCAACTCGCCTCAGTGCATCGACTTCTCCGAGCTCCTCATAGGGTGAGTCTGTGTAGAGTTGCTTCTCTTGGGTTAATGCCGACAAGTTTATTGTATAATAAAAAAAAAACAAACAAACAAAATAAATAAAATAGAAAAAAAAACAATATGAAGTAAAAAAGACAATATGACGTGAAATCCATGGAAGAATTGGCCGATGAATGACTGTTAGACGTCAAGCGTGGTATTAAGAATTCAAATTAACGTTCTTTTTTGTACTTTTGCTTCTTATTTCTCATACAAAAACTGTAAGGTTGGTTATGGTATGGTAAACTGTCATTCATTTAACGTTCGATAAATGATGGTACATTCAAACGTATTTTTCTTCTGCTTATGACAACGATTTATTTTGTTCATGCGTTTAATTACGAGATCTTGTATGTTCGATTAATATTGATAAGTAATGATAATATACTTTGATTCTTTTATATAATAAAAACAAGGATTAAAATTGTAAAAAATCAAAATATTATAGACACAATAAAACTTACAACAAAAAGGATCAATAACAAATATTATTCAATTAAAGTTACTAATGAAATGGCATAATTCTGAATTAATTTCACAAAAGAAAGTACATTTAAATCAATTCAAACTCTTTGTAAATAAATTACGCTTCATAGTAGGAATACATATAATTTAGATATGTCATAAGTATAGTTCATTTGTTTCAACCTAACAATCATCAATAAATACGATTCACGATAAATCATTAAACCCGAGAGTGGAATTCAAAGCCTTCATTAAGATTATTTTTTTCTGTTTTCTTTTCTTTATATTTCTTCTTCTTGTTTTTTTTAACTGTTCTCTTTTTAGTATCATTGCTTCGAGAACATTCGGTTTGGTTCATCAAAGCCCGCAATCGATCAGCACAAATGTTGAATAGTTTTCATTTTCGCAAGGTCAAGGCTGTAACTTTCTTTTTTGGTACGGATCAACCGTGCACAATGAGCTCGATCGAATGTTTAAAGCACATCGACGTGATCTCCACTCTGGGTGAAAGTGTTTTACAATAAAAACAACAAGATTCGTGTGAAAATACTTATTTATAATTCGTCTTATTTATGTTCAAAAGAAAAAAAACGTGACAATACAAATAATATTTTTCAATTCAAATTTATCGTCAATAAGTCACGCGTCATAAATAAATGCAATTAAACACCATTTATTTTGTTGAGGAAACAAAAAATCATAATGGTATCGCGCCAAAATATCACGGTACAAAATATCACGGCCAAAATATCACGAATAAAATATCACAAAAAAAATATCACGAATTAAAAATATCATAGATCAAAATATCATAATATATATTGAAATTTCGAATGAAATACAATCTGTGACATGAAAATGCTGTATTACAATATAGTTTGAGGCATGTTTACAAAATATACATCGTCTTTAATTAGATGAATCAACTAATATTTATTCGATTTAAGATTAACATTTATTATTGATATGTCATTTAATATAATTATATAATTTTGTTGAATCTTTTAATATATATATATATATATTTAGAACAGAATTGTTAAGTGAAAAATATTATTTACTTTGTATAAATTATTTAGTTTGTTTCATAAAAAATTTTTCATGATATTTTTCAAAATCACGATATTTTTTACTATGATATTTTTTTTCGTGATATTTTTTCCCGTGATACTTTGATCCGGATTCATGACCGTGTATGAGTCCTGAATAAATTCCTATTTAAGTATATATTTAACTACATATTTACTTAAACAAACTTTGAATGATAGTAAAAAAGTTCATATATTTTCCATATATAAAACATATAATTAACAATACAATATTCAAGAAATCATATAATGACAATATATTGAAGTTATGTGGACCACATAGGGACTATAATATGGACCATATACGAACTATGTATGGACTACATATGGAACTATATATGGACTATATATGGACTATATATGGACCATATATGAGTTATATATGGACTATATATGGAATATATATGAATTATTATATACTGTACATTTGACCAGAGCGCAGTCGGCTGACGATAAAAATCTCCTCCCTTTATGACGACCTCCCTCTACGACGACCTCCCCCTATGACGACCCTCTCCAATGACGCCCCGTCATATAACAGCCACCTTTATAAATTATAAAAATTTTTGTAAAAAAATTTTTTGCAAATGCAATTTTATATAGCCTACGTTAATCAGATAATGTTGATTTACATACCCTCAAAATTTAGTTCAAATCGGTTCAGTAGATTTTCCGTGATGCTCATACAAACAAACAAACAAACAAACATAGATTCATTTTTATATATATTAGTTATATATATATATATACGTTGTTTTCGTTATTATGATTAATGTGAAGATGCAATTTTGTTCGGCTGCTTAATCGGAAGCATCTACCGTTGCAATGAAACAATAATTCTTATACAAATTAAAGCCTTCCTTGCCGAAAAAATATTGACAGTTAAAAGTGATTTAATGTAGTGTTTATTGGTGTTTTAATGGGGTTACAATATTTGGTGTCGTTGCAAAATACATTCGTACAAGCTAATAGAAATGACAATATTTCATGTCGAATGCTGCTTTATTGAATCTTATTGTTATATCGTTTTACAATTTATAACGAGGATTGCTTTAATCTGGGTCACGTTTCGCGTTAATATATGTGCCCAAACGTTCGACTGTATATTACCTTCAAGACCAAATGATGCAGATTGATATTCGATTCTTCAGAGACACAGTTTGAAAGTCGAAGGAACAAGAAAGAAAGAAAAAGGAAGTTAGGTCGAAGTTAAATGTTCAGGTATCTCCTTCACTTTCTTTTTGTTCTCCTGTATGAAAAAGGAAAAAGAAATGGAAAAAAGGCAACGATATAAAAACAAGATACAGGAAACAGAAAAAAAAAAAAAAAATAAAAAAAGGAAGACAGAAAAAAGAGTAAGATTTTCCGGATATTTAAATGGCATGTAAAAGAAACCTTTTCTTCATGTAGGACTTTGAGTTTTGTAAGGCTTCCCGGATGCAAAAAGATTAAAATGGCTACGTAGCCATAACACCTTCCTCAATGTTATACCTTCTTGTTGGTATACATGCGCGCAGGGCTATGAGACTGTGTGTATTGCAGTCGGTGAGACAAGGGTGGGTGGGGGAAGTCCGTAGTTCGTATTTGAACAGAAGGAGAAAGAAGTTCACACCGACACATAAAGCATGTAAACTTGTACGAGCGGTAGTTAGGAGCGCGTGGTCCTTTGTTTTCCACCGTTGTTCATGCGACTATTTCTGCTTCCTCGCCACGCTGGTAGATGCTCCTGCTTGTAGTAATTGTTTAGTTCATACTTAATGATCACCTTCACGGCTTTGAACTCTGACCCAATTAAACATTGACGGCGTATATATGCGTGCGGTTATTCCAAGCTATTAAGATTATTTTTTATAATGATACTTTTTTGCTCGTCTCTTTTTACTTTGACATTCGACACTTAACTGATCAAAACTATTTAAAAAAAATTGTTTAACGAAAACAGACAATTGCAAAATTAATATATAATTGCTTTTAAATTATAAAGAATCAAATGACAATCAATTGAAATATCAATTAAAATAAAAATTCGTTAGCAGACATTTTTTAAATTATTAGTAAATTATTTGGATGTTGAAGGTAGGAGTAGTGTTGGGGGATTTGATTTCAGGGTTCATATCTTCATTTCCAGACAAAAATTGTGTTAATTCATTAAAATGTTCTGGAATAGTTTAAATTAGAATAAACTATTATTTCTTTCATGGAATTAAAAATGTGTAAAATAACAGTATATGGTTAATCGAAAAAATAAAGGCCTTTGACGAAATGGAATTAAAAAGATCAACTTTGCATTTTAACTTTCAATAAATATGAAATTAAACGGTGAATTGTTTGAGATTTTTAATAAATTTTTCTTTATCGTCGGTAAATCTGACTATTAGCATACAAATTATTTTAAACATTGTATTTTTTCTATACTCATAATATATTTTTATACAACTTTGTTATTACATTTTTTCGATATTTGATTGATACCGATAATGACAAATGTTCGTAATTTGATTATTTATAAATTAAACTTTTTCGATAATTTGAGAATTTTATTGATACTCGCACTTTAATTGAATAATAAATTAAACAAAAAATAATTTGTTAATAGTGATTTTTTAAATTAAATGATACAAATCTCATAAAATAATATTTATCTTGTATCTTATTTATTTTTGTTTAATAATAAAAGTATCATTATTCACCTATATTTCTGTGAAATTAATTTCTTGTATAAAGTGGAATATTGTTTGAATATAAATGAATCACATAAATAGAATTCGTATATAAAATACATCCGTATATGAAATACAGCACTTTTAAATTGTGTTAATCAATTGAAAATAATACATTGTAGAGAGATTCGTAATCATAAAAGTGAATTACTTCAGAAATGTATATTTAAATAGATCAATAATCCATTAAAAACTTTAGTATCTATGTTTCTTTTGTTGATCAGATATATATAGAAATTTGTCTTTCATAATCATTCATTGCGATTGTAAAAAAAATATTGTTACTTTTAAAACTTGTATAATAATCGAGTATAGACCAATGACCCTTAGATTTATCCGAGTCATTATAAAGTAATCTGCGAGGAGATTGCCGTGCAATTATTTGCTCGTCTATGCTTTCGAAGCTTTTGTTTGAGTCCATTTCGAGTATGACAGATGAAAAAAAGGGAAAAAATGGAATAATCACTGCAATTACAGAATATATAGTATATATTGATCGTAGTACTATTTTGCAAAACATCCGTGAATTTGTGTATGCTCCACTTTATGCTACGAGATGAATAATATAGCATTACGAATGATGGAGAATAATATACGCAAAAAGAAAAAAACTCCTATGAAAATAGGGGCTCCCTTTAACGTCGATTAAAAAAACCTATTTTATTTCCAAGTTGAACATGTTTAAAGTGAAATCAAATATTTGGAGATTGGATTCTTCTAATTAATTGTTCTACGCAATATTGTATGCAATTAAGCATGATTTAACCCTCTAAACGTCGACGCGTATTCCCTCTATTCAGGCATTCCTCTAGTTTACACTACCCCCACTCTTCTCACAACGATTGTTTCGGGCGCAACCACGGTTAAAGGGTTAATGTGTATTATACTGAAAAATATGTGGACGCAACTATGAGATATCTTTTAATTTTTATACAAAATTCAAAATTCTCGTGTATTATACTAAATTATTTGTTTTTAAACAAATAACTACCCAATGGGAATGGGGAAACGAACAACTGGTCCAAGTCTGGCACAGTACTGGTCTATTGGCAGAATGTGTTACCAGTATTAAGCCTAAGTATATTCTGAGCCGTATATTAAGTCTGGCAATTTCCTTTAGGGTAAGTTATTATATATATTTTCGTCACACGTGAACAAAAAACGCAGTTTCTCTCCCTAGGGAGTTTTTGAAAAACTGTATTTTTGTTCCCTTGTGACGAAAAATATCGTTTGCACCATGGGAGATGAACGAAAATTCTTTCCCCTCGCGGTTACAAACCTCGCCTTCGGCTCGGCTTGTAAACT
>JABFPJ010004947.1:0-12898 GCA_022817425.1 Gryon sp. ZL-2020 | reverse complement strand
GAGGTGCTGCACTATCCTGTTGAAATCACATTCTTTGCCTACATGCTAAATCTACAATGTCCATTAGTACACCAAGATGGTCTCTATGGAGTTCTAAATAAGCCTCTGTTACATTTCCCTCAAAAAAGTAAGGACCAATTAAATATCCATTTACAACACCACATCAGACCATTAAAGACCATCAGTGTTGATGGTCAACAGCTCTATGCCAATATGGATTACTCTCTAACCAATAGTGGCTATCGTGTCTATTAAGATGTCCGTTGCTTCTAAACGTAGCCTCATCACTAAAAAGAACATATTTAAAAAAAAGCATCGTGAGCAATCCTTTGCAAAGCCCAATTGTAAAATTGAATCCGTGCTTGCATATCCGCTTCCGTTAATGCTTGATATAGTGTTATATAATATGCACGGTATTTTCTGGCTTTTAAAATGCTTAAGATTGTCGTTTTTGTAATTCCGGTTTGTCTTTGTATTTGACGGCTGCTAATATGGAGATCCAAATGAACGCACGCAAGTACAGTAAGAATCCGTTCATCATTGTCATCATTCTGATGTTCATGATTTTGACGAGTTAGGCGTCCATTTCGTGCTCTTAATGTAAGATCACGAATAGTCACGTTAGTTTGATGTCGCCTGTTTTCAAAACGTTGAGCATAGAGTCGGGCAGCAGCAGCATAATTATTGTAACATTCACCTAAAACCAAAATCATATCAATAATCTCCGTAGGAGTATAATGATCCATGTTTTGAAACAAAATATTACCTATTTTCTTGATTCTCTCAAAATGTTTTCAGTTCTGATTCTGAAAGAAAAGTGAGCTCTGACCGCACTGCACGTCCTTTTATAGTCAACCGTAATTCGTCAAAAACCCACAGTGTCGCGTCGAACGATCTTCTTTTTATTTTGATGGAAGGAGGCAACTTTTTAAGAGACATCCCTATTTTTGAAGCAATTTTTGGAAATTTTTTATTTTTTCGATTGCAGCGCCATCTATCGACCAAAATTACATACATCGTAGGTCAAATCAATGTAATTTTTGCTGGGGAATCTAAGTCTGCGATAAAAAATGGGGGTTCCTATTTAAGTTTTTTATGCCCACCTCCCATCCTCTATGGGGTGGGTGGTTAAAGGTTGAGTTTGGTATCATTGGATGTCCCCCGTTGAGACGAACAACTTTTATTACCACTTTTTTTTGATCCGATGCGTGGATTTCGCAATATTATCACTTATATTCTCATTTGGCAGTGAGCATTAGTCACGGCCAAGTATTTTACAATTCCATACTTATTAGACTAAGAAAACTAAGAAATCTAAGAAAACTAAGAAAACTAAGAAAACCAAGAAAACTAAGTAAACTGAGAAAAACTAATATAGGTAATATATTTTTGAGAATTAACAATCTTATGATTAAGTCTTTGATTATAGTCTTTTCATACTTGGCCATTTTTATTTCAGTTATTTCTATTAGTTTTTGATGATAACGAAATTGCTAAGATTGAGTACTAAGAGGAAATTTATAATAGTTACTTTTAATTTATTTATTTCATAAAATCTTTGTACTTGGCGCTTTTTCATTTTCAATGACATTAATATATTAAACAAAAATCAGTTTTAAAACACAAGTGTTGGAGCGGGACGACTTAATAAAACACGAAATCATCGAAATCGTTTTACATTATAAAAATATAACTCAAGATATTAATTGTTGTAAAATTTTAAGTATATTTATAGAGTTCACACAAAGATAAAAATAAAAACCGATTCCTGGGGCGACTAAGTCGCACCGCTTGGGCATCGGAAGGTTAATGTTATATGATAATGTTAATATCTCGCGAACTGATGGACCAATTTGAAATTTGTTTTTTTTTATTTTCTTCACGGCGATGATGGCAACAATATTATAGGAAACAAATTCAAATTTTATTACTATTGTTTTTTTTTTATATTGAAGAACGCCATTTGTTCGTATTCGAAAAGAGACACGGAGGTGCTGGCCGCACACAAACGATCGTTTTTTTGTACTTGGCCAGAGACACTACCGTGTCTTTTGATATGTCGTATAAATACAGTTCTAGTACAAATATAATACATTTGTGAACCTCTCTAGTTCCAATTTAGGCCACCTTATCAGAAATATTAAGTAATTAGGCCAAAAAAAGGCCAAATCATGGCTATTAATAATGATCAGTATTTCGCTTGTATTTCAGACTGATACATCATTGTTACATAGTAATATGTAACATAATTACAGTACTGATACAATTATAACACATTTACATATATGATAAAGTTCAGCTCAGGCCAACAGTTTATAAATAAACGACATTGAGGCCAAGAAATGGCCGAGTTATTGTTATCAAATATGGCCAATCATTTGCCTTCAACAATCATTATACGACAAATTGTACCATACAAATGATTTTAACACCATAACAACTTATCTGTGAGCCTCTTATGGCATAGTTATGGCCAAGAAGTTACTAGTACCAGGTAATAGGAGTAAAATATGGCCAAAATATGACTATCAGTTATTTTATAATTCTTTTATATTAACATGGTTATTGTAATGTTAATACTGTATATGATAATACTATGAATTTGTGAGTCTGCTATGGCATAATTAAGGCCAATTCTTTACAACTAAGACCTAGTAGGGCCAATACAAGGCCAAAACATTACTAAAGTTAATTATATGAAGCTTATAGAAAGCTTATGGGATGCTTATGGGATGCTTCTGGATATTTATGGAAACCTAATGAGAAGCTTATCGAATACTTATGGGAAACTTAAGGGAAGCTTATAGGATGCTTATGTGATTTTTATGGGAAGTTTATGGGAAGCTTATAGGATACATATGGGATACTTATGGGAAGCTTATGAAATGCTTATGGGAAAGTTATGGAAAGCTTATGGAAAGCTTATGTAATACTTATGGCATACTTTTGGGTTGCTTATAGGATACTTATGGAAAGCTTATGAGACACTTATGGGTTGCTTATGCGTTGCTTATGAGATACTTTTGAGATGATTATGGGATAATAATGGGATACTGATTGGATACTTATGGAAAGCTTATGTAATACTTATGAGATACTGATTGGATACTTATGAGAAGCTTATGGAATACTTATGGGATACTTATCGAAAGCTTATGGGATGCTTGTCGGATACTTATGAGAAGCTTACTGGGTCCTCATGGAATGCTTATGTGAACGTTATAGAAAGGTTAGGGGACACTTATGGGAACGTTATGGAATTATTATGGAAATCATATGGAATTCTTATGAGATGCTTACGTGATGCTTATGAGATGCTTATGGGATACTTATGGCAAGCTTAAGGGATGTTTATGGAATGCTAATGGGATACTTATGGGAAGCTTATGGGGTACTTATAGGATGCTTATGAGAACGTTATAGAAATCTTATGGATTACTAATGGGATTTTTATGAAATACTTATAGGAAGCTTATAGAATACTTATGGGTTGTTTATGGGTTGTTTATGAGATACTTATGAGATACTGATTCGATACTTATGAGAAGCTTATGGGATGCTTATGAGATGCTTATAGGATACTTATGGGGAGCTTATGGGATGTTTATGAAATGCTCATGGGATACTGTTTAGATACTTATCGGAAGCTTATGGAATACTTATCGGATACTTATGGGAAGCTTATGGGATGCCTATGGGATGCTTATGGGAAGCTTAAGGGATGTTAATGGGATGCTAATGGGATAGTTATGGGATACTTGTAGGTTGCTTATGGGAACGTTATGGGAAGCTAATGGAATATTAGCTTCCCATTTTTTATTTATAGTAAAAAGAATTATGTAAAATGATATAAAACATAAAAATTCAGATAAACCGAAAAGTAAAGGCTAAGTACCAACAAAGACGTCTAAAACATATTCAACTTTCTGAACTTGAAAATTGAATCTTAAGTAAAATCTTATTTTTTAATTCAAACCTTATTTAAGCAAAATCGGAAAACAATCTTTAAAATTTGAAAGAAATAGAAAACAATAATATAACTATTCACTAAAATTTTGCCCACTACGGATATCATTGAATATGCTCAAGTACATTCGCACATTTTATTTGGACAATCTTCACTTTGGGGAATGAATCTAGAAAACTAAACTGAAAAATTGAAACTAAAACCTAACAAAAATAAATAATCAAAAAATATCTACAAATATATAATATAAACAACATTCTAAAATAAGATTTTGTTAGTTTCTTTAATTTTGTTAATCTTGTTAATCTTGCTTGTTATACAGTTATAATTTCTTCTTAGTTTCATTAGTTCCGATAGTTTCGTTAGTTTCGATGAAAAATAAATAACTTGGCGCGAACCGTATTTATATGAATTTAGTATTAACCTCTACAACATATACAATGTAACATATAAACGCTAATGGTTCGCGCCGAGTGTTTCATGTTTCATGAAAACTAACGAAACTGTCCTCTTCTTCTTTTCTTTGGTCCGCGTCAGATCACCAACACAATATGACCATATGCAGCTAGTTTAACGAAACTATCGGAACTAATGAAACTAAGAAGTTTGTATAACTGTATAACTAGCAATATTAACTATCATAATCGGTAATGAGTGGCTATTTAAGAACCAAGTTGTTTTGAATTATAACGTGCATTCTATGATAATTGATAATTATAGAATTCCGGATGAATGTATTAAATTCGATAGGCCACCTCTCGAAAAATTTTTGTCAACGGAAAATAATAAGACATTAGTAATTATGTTCAGGACATGAGTAAGATATGTTATTGATACGCACATTTAGGTTGAACGACACTTGCTCGATGAGGTAGTGTCGTTCAAAACAAAAAGAAAGTAGCGATAAAATTCAAATTCACAGTATTGCAGGTTGCAAAAAGGAGATATGCCTTATCCCGATAATTACAAACGACAATAAATTGCTTAAATCATATAAATGAGCAAATAAAAGAATTATCTTACAATATAATTGAATATAAAAAATTTTGCTCGTACAAGCCAGGTTCTGCAGGGAATTACGAGCATAAAATGAATTCGACAAACAATAAAGTCATTTGTATTTTGGATATGTGTCAAAGGTATTTGTTTGGATATGTGTTTCATGAATACTATCATAGAATCCCATAATGAGTCACTGCCTCTTCTTAGCAAATTAATGCAGCAATAACACGGTACAAAATTTATTTCTACAACTGACTTGATCAACTGGCAAATTTTAATGGAAAAGTCTTTGTGAAAATATATAGCCTTCAGTTTTGACAGTAAACTATCAGGAAACACGGTAGTATCTATGACCAAGTAGATGATAGTTTTTTGTGCAGCCAGCACTATCTTTTATCTTTTCAGATACGAACTAATGCTGATTTTGAACATACAAAAATGCAATAGTAACAATAGAATTGCAATTATTTTGCTCTAATGTTGTTGCTATATCGAAATGAAGAAAAAAATTTTAAATTGTTCGATCTATTCGCGGTATATTAACATTAAAAAATCACCGTTTGTCACGTAATTGAGAAACGTCATTTTCTTTTTCTTCTTCTTCATCATATATAGTGTCCAAACGAGTAACTTACGTTTACACATTAATGTTATTCGATAATATATAACATAGTTACTGTTCTAATACAAATATAATACATTTATATACCATTTCGGGCCAATTGAGGCCACCTTTTCATGAAATAGTAAAAAGGAGGCCAAAAATGGTCAAATTATAACTATCAATAATGAAACAGTATTTTGCTCGTATTTGATACTGATATATCATTGTTACATGGTAATATGTAAAATAATTACCGTTCTAATACAAACACAATAGAATTATGTCTTCTAGTCTAGTTAAGGCCAACTTCTCATAAATGAAAGATAATAAGGCGATGAAATGACCGAATTATGGCTGTCAAACATGTTCAATCTTTTGCGTAAAAAAATTGTTATTATACTACAAATTGTTACATAATAATGATTTTAACACCATAAAAACTGATCTATGCTATGCCTGCTATGGCATAGTTATGGCCAAGTACTTACTAATACCAGCTAATGAGAGCAACAAATGGCCAAAATGTGGCTATCGGATGCTTATAGGCAGCTTATAGGAAGTTTATGGGAAGCTAGTGGGAAATTGAAAGAAAGAACATTGGAATCTTTCCATGAGAAGCATATGTGACTAAGGCTGCAAGATTTGCATTCGGAAGATAGGGGGTTCAATTCCCACTACCGGTCACTTTGATCAGGTTTTCGTGGTTCCCTGCCCATTAGGCGAATGCTGAAATGTGCAAATTAAAGTCGATCCACGACTCGCAAATTTTAGGTCAATGATTCTTAATAACAATCTATTCGTATACGTTTACATGCTACTGTTATCATTGTCCGCCCCGTATACGCAGAATGCATCAGAACGGGTGTAATTTATGTGTGCGTATTAAAATTTAATGAAACATTAACTAATATAAGAACAGGAATTTAGATAAACTAAAAAGATCACAGAAATGTTTAAGCTTCTTGGTATATGAAATATTTAAATAATACTAAACAAATTCTTAATATAAAGTCTCGATATCAGTTAATATCGTCAAGTACAAAAGTCAAGTTTATTATTATTTCTACTTTGATTATTTACTATTATTACTACTTTACTAATTTGCTTCTTTACTTAAGCCTTTTTCAACGAGGTTGAGACCAATCAATTTGTTAGACAGTAGATATTTTCGCTGCTTCGCTATTTCGACGCCAAGCATCGAACAATATTTTTCTTGATACCTACCGTAGATTTTTGCCTTGAAAAGTAGTACTTTTACGGTAGGTATCAAGAAAAAACCTATTTCTCGTTCGAAGAAAATATTAAAATAGTCTGCTTAGAGAAGGGTTAAACAATTTCTTCTGCAAAAAAACTGCTGTTACACGTATACCTTAATGATATTATTTCCCAGTCGTAACAGATGAGGAACGTCATAAGTATTAATATATACATTCATGATCCTACATATAAATGAAAAATATGACCACTATCATGAAACTAGTCGTATAATTCTATGAAATTTGACTTGCCAATAAAATTTATTGATGACAAGAAACAAGAAAAATTTATACAATTTCGCATACGTGATGTGAAGGTTTTAGAATGGTTTTGATCTGTATTTACACATATCGAATAATGAAAGGCTTAACATCTTGTAATTTAACAGTGTTTTTTTCACTTATTCAAAAAATGCTTCGTTTGGAAATTAGAATTTAAGTTACATGGTGCAAGCGTATAACTACAGTTGAAACAACTAACAGTTTAATTAATTTAAAACTTATATATTATTAGTGTGAATGCAAACTAATATTTTGTACTATTAAGGGATGTACTTTTTTAATTCAATTTACTCTTTTTCGTTCAAATAAAATATTATAATATTAATAACCATAAACTAATATAATATTACCTTACAAAAACGTCTTGTTCAGGCTCTCTGTTGTTTTAATGTTTACATTCGACTTCTCTTCTTTTCTTGCACACAATGTCCCGTGCGAATTAAAAGAGGTTGAAGAATACTTTATTTTTAAAACATGTTCCTGCATGTTAACATAAACCGTCAATGTGGTTGCTATGAATAAATGTACAATGATGTAACTTAAGAATTTTGCAATTATTACAATTAATCTCATTATGTTAAAATAAGTGAACAATTCTATTATATTTTTAACATCGTTTTATATCAAATACTTTTACTAGTTAATTATTTTTTTAATACATTGTAAATTATCAATAATAATTTAAATTAATACTTACTGTTACTGTAGTTTTCAGGTACATCAAATAAAAGCAAATATTTATTTGGTGATAATTTATTTTATAATAAAGTATTGAAGTTAAAGAATCTTCATTAACTTCAATAAACATTAACAAATTAAAAATGAATTCATAAGTAATTTAAAAAAATTACAATTGTAATTTCTATTAAAGAAACTACAGCATTTATAATGTTTTTAGTTATCAATTCGTTCAGTAATTTTTCTCGTTATGTAAAACTAGAGAAACATTTTAGTACTAGAAGTACAAGAATTTTGAAAGTAAAACGAAAAAAAATAAGGAGGTGGTGGAATAAATACACTTAAAAATACATTTTCTATAATATATTTTACATTATAAACCAACCATACATCATAATAATATTATCTTATGCCCTTATAACTAACGGTTTTTATCCTGAATATTCTCGTTTATATACTTCCTTCATATTTATAATTTTTTTTTACTTTTTGTATAATATTTATATATTTATATATATATATATATATTTATGTTCATTATTATTTATAATATACTTTTTACTGTACGTTATGTATATGTATAATATTATACATGTCCCTTTGTTTCTTTTTTTTAGTTTTTTTTTTGATTTTGTAATTTTTTGTGTTTTTTTTCTGTTTTTGGTTTTTCGTTCTTGGTTTATTTTCATTCCGTGCTTCTTATTCACGCACGTCCCAGGGCGTCTCGTATCTAAAGTACTTGTATGTTTGCGTGCGTGTAGTTTTGCGGTGCATATGTGGCTGAGTGGTTTTGCGTGTGCTATGATTGCAAGTTACATACAGGTCTCTTGCTCATTTCGATTCTCGTCGTCGCGCTCGATAAAATTATCATTCCCCCCTGGCCTTCTTGTTATTCTACTTGCTCTAACACCTTAAGACCTAAGTATATGCAATGAGGCTATGAAACCCCGTGGGTCGTATTCGTTAATACGCGACAGTGTCACGATGAAAAGTAATTTGTTCCACCATCTTTATGCTTTTGTTCCCTTTCTTATAATTTTGTATCAACATCTTTTATATTTCTTTGCTCGTTTGATTCATTACTTTATTTATTTTTATATCATTTATGAGAAAACAATATTTGTCTTTGCTTTTGGACATTTTTCTTTTCTTCCTTAAGCTCTAAAGTTATACACTCTCGTTCACGTAAACGAACGTTTATTTTTGTAACAATAAACTGCGAATCAAAAAGAAATAACGTTTTTCTTTGTGTATTAATATTTCTTTATTTACATGTCAAATATTTGCATTTTAATCAACTCAAAGGCAAATCTATAAACAATTATCTACTTTACACATGAAACTAATAAAAAATAACCGTTCACTTGTCTTTTATACAATTCCTAATATTATTTGATGATTAAATGCGATTTATTTTAATTCGAAATATTCTGGCGTGTAAAAAATAAAAGAAAAATTGTGTTCACGCGTCTTCGTTCATAAACTTCGACAAAAGACGATAATCACAAGGGAAGATATTTAAATAAAGTAATCGTATAAAATTTCGCGTATAATATATCGGTTACAAGATTATTTAATTATAGTTATAATCACAGTCGTCATTTAACTTAAATTACGAACTTATTATAGGCATAGTTTTTTCTCTCTTTTTTTTTGTTATATTCGTATGTAAAAAAACCCCATATCATGAAAAAAATCAGTCAGTATTGCGTAGGAAATCTTAACAAATCTACTCGATATTCAAGTGAAAACATTAATAAACTAATCTTGGAAAAATTTTCTGGTCGTCTAAAAGCTCAATAATATACAAATTTTCGTATCGTTTTCCTTCTATGATATTTCGTCGTTTCTCGCATGTACTGTTTGACTGCACATGGAATATTATTTTTTAAGTTATTATTTTTTGTTTTATTAGTAAAAAAGATCTTAAAAATATCATTTATCTCCAATTACCCGCATAGTCAAGAAGATCTACATTAAAATACAATCCTACGAATGTGTTTTTCGATCATTTCAGGTGATCCGTTTCAGTCAGTGAAATGTAATGTACAAACTAAATAAATTACTGCATTATTTAAACATTCTATTCTTAAGCTTCCTTGAGAAATAATAACGTTTATATTTGGTTAATTTTGTTTTGATTTACCGTAATAAGTTAATTCCAAATAATCTATCTGTCAACATAAATTTAGTGCAAATGTATTTGTGACCCAGGTAAATTTTGTATTAAAGAACTCGGAATTCGGATTACATTAAGGTCCGACATAAAAACCATACCAGTTAATCGGGTCCTAAAGTGATTTTCTTGGCGCTACTTATGTCTGTAACGCCGGGCATTCATATGCTCTCGATCAGGAAATTTGTTATAACTATTTGAATTCAATGTATAGTGTTATTTTCTCGGCAGCGCCAGATGTGCATACGTCATAATTAATAACAATGAAAATTTAAAGAAGTGGATTCGCAAAACAATCTACGTAGAAGTGAACACGAACACGAACGATTACGAATTTTTAATACTTGAATACGACTTATACGTACGTATTGTTATTTACCATTACTTCGAATGTAAACAGTTAAAGTGTAACTGTTCATGTTCAAAATTGTAAATAAGTAGCAATTCTTAACTATAATATAAAGGAAATAATTGTAAGGATTAAAACCATCTATGCGTTAATCATGATTTGGGAAACAACTTCCGCCTTGATCGGGTTGCGCTCTTAAAACAAACAGTATTATTCTGATCAGGACGATATGAGTGTTCGGCATTATATTCGTGTTGTATTCCAATTTAAAAAAGCTACTCTATTAAAGTTTCGGTTTTTGACGGAAACGATGTTCCTTATGTCACTCAGTTCAGGCCCCGATTAGAAAACTATTAATCAGGTTATAACATGATGTGCGAGATTGTGGGCATCATATTTTAACCTTTAATGTGGCACATCCAATTTCACTTTTACTCATCTTTTTTTTTCATTTTAAGAGAATGCTAAGCCTTAGATCAATCTGTCAATAATCAATTGTTTCTAAACATTGTGTGTTTAACGAAAAAGTCGTTTATGTTATTATGTAAACAAAGATAAAGATATTTAACTGCACAACAGTTAAAATAATTGCTTAAAATAACCCATTTCTCAACGTCATATAAATGTATTGTTTGGTAATCGTTGGACGTGCATTTTTTACTTCGTATGTATTGCTAAAATTGTATTACTTCGTTACATCCAATTCATAAAATTCAACGTGTACACAGATTTTTCTTATTAAATTCTAAATACACATTTCCATTCATTTTGTATGTTTAATCTTATTACAGCAAGATAGTTAACCGTGATTAACTCATTTTTTCCGATGAAATTATATAATATAACATTTCAAATTCCAAAGAGAACAAATTGTTAAGAATATGAAAATTTTAATGATTTAGTTAATGTACAATTTGCAATAAAATTACGACAATAGGATTGCAATATTATAATTATCAAACTCCTTTATTATAATTATTAGTATTATTATTGTAACAAAAAATCCTGCACCAAAAGATAATAACAGTAATTTAAAATTATGAAAACATGATAACAGAAAACATATCCAAATAACTACTACTTTTGCAGAGTTTTCGTTCTGCACGAAATTTTATCGTGAGTTTAGTGTTACGTACAAAATGAACAACCTCCAAATCAACTTGCCGAATAAATTTATGATAATATTATTATCTGATTTGTATTTGTCGGGCCTTCATGTTTGTTTATATTATTCTGGCGAGTCTCTCATTATTTCACTTTTTTATCGAAATTACACCAAGAACTAGAAAAAGGCACCTAACTTCTTATCATACGATCGTAAGTGATATGCCGTATTGCAAAAATTCATCACGAATTGAATAGCTTCCCCTAAATTTGCGCACACGTCGAGTCATACGAAAAACTGCGGGAAATTAAGGAACGTCAAGTGGCTATTATTAATTAAGTATTTCTGTAAAAGTCACGCCGTCGAAGCACATTGTCATTTATTTTTAATTTTATTTTAAAATTGCTTATACAGTTTTGTTTTCTTTTCTCTCTCCTACATTATTTCCGTTTTGTTTCTTAGCTTGCTTTGTCACACTATTTTACAATTTCGGCATAAATTAATTTTTAATTTGATTTTGAGGAAAATATATGTTGTACGTTCACATACGCGATGTTTGAATCCAAAAAAACACCTTCAATAAAGATTGAAAAACCTTTCATTCTATATAAGTTAATAATAAAAGACATTTACTGCAGTAATTTCATTAATATAATGCTTCAACAATTATTGCAGTTTGTCGTAATTACAGCGAAGACATTGGAATGGTGGGGAGAAACAGGACGGGAGTGTAAATGTTACATATAACGTTGATAATAACATTTACACATTATGATTTACATTGAAATCATATTCAAACATTTTCGCTGTTTTAGAAGCATACAATTTCAAAAAGTACTTGAACTTCATTTACATTTTTAATGAAAGAAAGCATATATTTACCACATTATTTACATCTTAGTTCACTAAATGTGTGATCAGTGTGACTGACGTAATTGATATTGCACACCAATAATATCAATTAAGTTATTATAGCAATTACTTGTCAGTAGTTCTAATTCGATGATGATAAGTTTACAGGCTAGCATCATTTAATGAAATTCGTGTGCCTATAAATGATTTGAACGTTTTATTGGTCATAAGAATAATGTCTCACTCTTTTAACGTGCATAAATTGAAATAATATAAATTGTATGCAACTGATAGGTGATTAAAAATAAAATATTACTTGTTGATGAGAGAATATTTTCTTTATCGAAGTCAAACATTGCGTTTAGCTTGGAATTTTTATATGTTCCACATGCAATTCAATTTTGCTTTGAATTTTTTTCTATATTACGTATATGCACTAGAATTGTACATGCATATGTTATGCATATAATTTATGTTTTTCTCTTTTTTCTTTTTTCCATTCTCAACTAATTACGCAGTAATATATACATTTATGTTTGTATATATTTAGAGGCTCCGGGGGTCCGATATATTAGACACACTAAAGCTACAGTATGTAAGCAGGTTTCGATCTTCCTGCATAGCGAT
>JABFPJ010004946.1:0-12900 GCA_022817425.1 Gryon sp. ZL-2020 | reverse complement strand
TTTTAACCCTTTCCTTCCCACTGTAGCTTTAAAGCAACGTGTATTTTACACAGTATTCTTTATTTTTCAAATAAAAGTTGAACTTAAAATGTTTGTGCTCACTTTTATACGATTAATCAATCATACATCTATAGAAAAGGTAAATTTGTCATTGAAAATATTGAATTTGTATAGGACTTTATAATAATCTTTTCATTTTTATTGAAAATAATTTGGTATTGAAAGGGTTAAGACTGATTATAAAATTTATAAATTTTTTAAACAAACAGCCTATAATTTTTTATTTATACTCTTACAATTTTAATTACAACTAAAATAAAATGGTCAATCTTGTTATTAAAACATACAAGTTCGTTAAAACAAGATGTAAATGAAAATCGTTGACTATTTTTTAGCTTTATTTATAATTGCTTTATTCAAAAGTATTTTAAATTTTATATTCAATCTGCCGTTAATATTTGGGAAATCACGCAGTTTGTAAAAACGTCATTACCTACTAACGATTAAACCAGCCATTAATTGCGCGAATGACTGTCTTTTCCATGTTGATGTTAAAGTCGAGTTTGTGACTAATAATCGCTTTAACTACTATGCCATATGTTATGGTAGTTGGGTATGTTTTAATTGACGCCTGTCTAACTTTGTCCCGTAAGTAACGCCCTGCCAGTTTTGGAGAGAGAATCATAAGTTCGTAGCCCAGTATTACGAAAGTCGTAAAGACAGCTACTCACCTAAGTCCAGGCCAAGAGTGTGTGGTAGACACAATAGAAGGACGATAAGGAGTTCTTGAAGAAGACGGTCGTTCATTGGACCGAGGCTTGGCATGTTAAAGGTCATTAGATCCTCGTCTCCGTTGAACGTTACCTCATCTCATATCCATGGGCACTGCCAACCGCCTTTCATCCCCGTTCGATGCGGCCGTAGTTTTCTTACCATTTCGCAGATGTTGGTTATTGCAAGGATTCTGAAAAAGTTATTCATTTATTACTTATACAATAAAAATAATTTCAAAGTATAATAAAATAATTTATTTCTCTTTCATAAATATTAAAAAACGGTTGAAAAGAGAATTTTGCATAATGTATTATGAAGGATAAGTTACAGGTGTCTAAAAATTGACTTGTAACGAACGCACAAAACAACTAACTCTCTTTTATCAAATAACTATTTTTCACTCACAGAAATATTACACAAAAATACAGTTATAATAAAAATTATTAAAAAATATAGTAATCGTGTAAGTGAAGTAAAAATTTTTTTGGTATAAAAAACTCTGTTTTTCGTGTATAATATAACTTGACGCCAAGTTCAATCTCACACTTAGAGACAGTTAATATGACTTTTTTTCTACAAAAAATACAATTATGGAATATAAAGGAAGACAAACACATTTTAATATGAAACATAGTAAAATTGGATATGAAATTTAGGAATGTTTAGTGTAAGTACTCTTGAAAAATAATACTTTTACATCTAATGTAACTATGTTTTATATTAAAATGTATTTGTTTTCTTTTATACTTCGTAATTGGTATTTTTGTAGTAAAAATTCATATCTGTTTCTCAGTGTTTCTGTTTATTACATACATTTGCATTTATATAAAATGTTGTAGAAACAACATTTTGTTTACCATCGATTTTATTTTTGAATAGAAACCATTTGATAATAGTAACGTTATCTTAAAACATTTTTTCTACATGAAATAATTATTAAATTAAATTATTTGGTATACAAATTAATGTAATATAAAATGTAAATATAAATAATGAAAAAGTCATGAAAAGTCCTACTTATTCCCTCTTTTATCTGAGCGCAGCCGGTCAGGTTAGCTGCATTTATATATATGTTTTTCATTAACATTTTATTACTCCATAAATCTTTAAATAATTTATATTTGCCAAAGGTGAAAGCAATAACTCTGAAATTAAAGAAAATTTTCCGTCAAACGAAAATTTAGTCCCCTGTACATATATAATGAATTATATAAATATTTGTTAGTACTCAACATATTACGTTTTGTAATATGTTTAAGATGTATGCATACATATTTTAATGTTAATCGAATAAATGTTTCATGTTTGTCAAAAAGAATTTCAAAGTTGAAAATAATTTTTCAATTTTCATCTTCAAACGTATTCACATTTGATATATAACACACAGGAAACTTTTTGTTGCGTAAGGCGCAATGCATTTTATAAAAAGATGACACAAGCTCTTGGTTTAATGTTGCTCTCGACACATGAGTTGACGACTTTTTATAACCGCAATCAACCATCTTGGCGCTCGTTAAAGGTAGGATTTTAATTGCGGACGTTATTAACGTGCTTACGCGCGAGAATGAAAACGAAACGAATCCGCCCGAGAGTTAAAATTCGAAGAACGAAATTCATTTGCATATTTCTCCGTTTACAATTTTTTGCACAAACTTGTTCGCAAGAAAATATATTCAATACATCACTGAAATGCTGTCAAGTTTTCTAATATTGACTGAATGCGTGAAATAGAAATACAATTGACTTTGAAATGTTTGCATTTTTAATAAACTCTAAAAATGAATAAAATATTAAATTGTATTTTTTAACATAACTATATTATAATATATTTTTAATATTATAAATATAGATTTGTAAAGACATACAAATTTGAATTTACATCTTTATTTACTATTTTTATTGCAAAATGTTTAATCGCAGTTATAACGGAAACAATGCAATTCACTATACCTTAATGTATATTATTTCATATTAACCAACAGTGTAATTTTAGTAATGATCATTATTTTGCATACCATTATTATAGGATATTTTGAAAGCTCACCGACATCTAACAGATTGATCGAAAATGCCTTTCTTATTTTACAAAAGCAAATGCAATGCGCATGCACAGCTTGACGTTTTATCGATTTGTGAATCGATACATTATACCAGTGAGTTTGGTTCTAAACACTCTCTGATTATTAAACGTAACGATTTTCGTACAGAGTATTCCGTTTACTGTTAATATTCGAACACTGCTAGACAAAAGTCAGAATATGAGCTCTTATATACCTATTATTCGTAGCTCAGTTTTTTCTCATTTCAATGCAAAATTGATACATAATTTAAAAAAAAGTGTGTTTGAAATTCAAATTATATAGTATAGAAATATAGTCAATGACTTTCAATCATAAACGATTCAATTACAACTACACCAGAAAAATTAATTAAAACTCAAATGTTTGTTAAATTTCAATGTTTCATTTAAAATTATATATATTTTTATTCACTTCACATATTGTTCAAAAACTCATTTGCATTTATTTAAAGTTTAAAAATTCAATGTATTTAAATAATATATGAAAATATCGTTTCAATTTGAATTTTTGTGTTTTAAAACTCATAAATATTAAATTGTTTTTGCAATTTTAAAACTAAATCAATTTGAGATGCGCATTTTGAGAAAATATTTTAACTTGATATGTGTTATTAACGACCGTTAATGTATAAATACATGTGTGCCATTGTTCTCATTCAAAAGTAATAACAACTATTAAAAGCCGTTAACAAATGTTTGTTAAACTGCACGTACGCTGACGATAAACTCCATTAAATTGACACACAAGCAGACAAACTTCTCATCTGAACGGTTAACAAAAATACTTATCAACAGAGATTTTAGATTTATCGAATTATAATATGACCGCAAAGCGTGTCACAACTCCGTTAAAAGACAATAAAACAATTCAAACTAACAAAATGCCTGGAGCTGATTATATGAAATACAATGAAAAACCTATAGCTTCACTTTCAAACTATCTATTCAAAGTTTCGAAATAAATACAAAAGTTTACAGAAGATATAAAATGTCGATAATTAAATGTAATTATTTAATACAAAATTAATATGAATTATTAGTTTTAAAGTGTTTTCATACTATATTTTATTAATATTAAATAAATATTATTCCAATTTATACATTTCTCTTAAAGAGAAAATCTGCAAAAGTATATAACACATATTAAAAAGGAAGAAGAGAAAGACAGTTGAAGTGATGGCTTTTGTGTGCATTCGATAGTTCGTGTAAAGCAAACAAGCCTTGAACAAAACTGGCTCTGGATCGAGAGTACTGTCACACTTCAGCGCTATTTTGCTGAGCAATAGATGAAGGATGATGGAACCACCGTCGAGCTTCTCATCACTTCTTCATTGAGCAATGTCATACCGTCATCGTACATAGTCTGACCCCGGTCAGTGTAAACGTTTAACGATGCAAATTCATTCCCTGAGCTCGTTCATTTTTCACGTTCGAGATACCGGCGAGAAAAGGGTGTAAAGGGCCGCGATAGCGACTGAGAAAAAGGCATTTCCTCTCGGATCAGCATGATAAAAAGGGCAAAAACTTATAGACTAAAGTTAAAAGCAGCGCTAAGGGAATTACTCGTTAAAGATTTGTAGCTTCGTTTTATATTTTAAGTGATTTTAAATTATTCACTCAACACTTCAGAGATATGTATTATTAAAACAGCATCATGTGATTTCTTGTATTTTTTTTTGTGTATTATTCATGTTATATTGAAATTAAATCATTCACAGGATTATCATTACAAACATTAATGTATTATGTAAGAACCCGTTCTTCAATTGACAAAGTAAAATTAATTAGTATAATTAAAATATTAATTTTAGTAATGTTAGAGCATAAATCATTTGAAAATGAAATAAGTAAAATAATTACTCAGCACTGTTGGCGAAATTTCGATACAAGCGACAGTTTTATCTACTTCACTTAATCCTGTTGGAATTCAGCGTGAAAAGGTTTACGATTGTAAGACGTAAACCTTTAGTAGTAGTAGTAGTACATAAAAACACAGTTAAACTTTAGAAACTCCTTTTAGTTGTTTTGTATTAAGTATGGGTTAAACGAATTTTTTACTAGAGATAACTTAAAAATAGGTCAAGCCGTGTATATCTTATAAGTCGCTATTCCAAAGCAACATTGATACGCCGACAAGTAGATAATTTAGGCACCACTTCTGGATCAGTGAGTGTGAGAAACGAGACGTCTGCATGATGTGAATGCAGGTGCGATTCGAACGGAATTATTCGTTTCCTACCAATTTCTGGTCTATTTCTTCTGCTTTTCTTGTGCCCGCTACCAACAATCCATATAGACTTCGTCGGACTCTTGGATTCGTATTCGATAAAAAACGCCTTTCGAATACCGATTGGTATAACATATACAATGTATTTTAACATAGCTTGTATTCTTACTATGCTTCGTTACTTCTCTAAAAAAGAAAAGTCTCTAGAAAAGCACCAGCATCGTCGAAAAAAATGTATATTAAAACAAATACACGTCAACATGAATATCTTATCTATAAAATCCCGATTCGAAACTCCATAAGGAAATTTCTTAAAGAAATTCCATTGGAAGTTCTATGGTAATTCCATGGAAATTCCATGGAAATTCCAGAAGAAAATTTGAAACACGATAATTTTTTTAAATAGCAAAAAAAAATTGGATATTGGATTTTTAACGAAAATTTTATTTTTTTATATAATAATTATATTAGAACTATTTGAATTAATGTAATTAATCTATATAATATATATAATTAACTTAATTGTTTTCTTACAATATGTGACATAATTTGTTATATTAAATCCTACTAGTCCTACTAATATATAAATTTCAATCTATGTCTGTCTGTTTGTCTGTCTGTTTGTCTGTCCGTTTGTCTGTCCGTTTGTCTGTCTGTTTGTCTTTCTGTTTGTCTGTCTGTTTGTCTGTCTGTCTGTTTGTCTGTTACCTCATCACGCAAATTCTACCGAACAGATTTGAACCAAATTTTGAGGGCATATTATTCAACAGTTGCTGAGTGACGTAGGCTATATAAAATTGAATTTGCATTACAAAAATTTGTTTACAAAAATTTTTATAAAGGGAGTTGTCATATGGGCGTTTGTTATAAGGAGGAGGTCGTCATACGGGAGGTCATCATAAGGGGAGGAGATTTTTTTCCGTCAGCCGGCTTCGCTCTGGTCAAATGTGCAGTAAATTTATAAAATTCTATCCCACTAATATATAAATTTCAATCTATGTTTGTCTGTTTGTCTGTTATCTCATCACGCAAATTCTACTGGGCTGATTTACTTCAAATTTTAAGGGCAATACAGTGTTAATACTGCAGATTGTCATAGGCTATATAAATTTGCATTTGATGTTTAGAAAAAAATTGTATGTCATAGCTTTCGTGCAGCTAACTTCCCGCTCGTCTGCTTTGTCAACTTTCCGCACTTGTTGCACAATGTACTATTTCCTTACACGAGCGGTAAAAGTAGTTACTTTTCCCACTCTCGTCAGGAAATAGTACATTACGCAACAAGGGAAACGAATTTCCGATCATCTCCCATGTTGCGTACTATATTTTTCGTTACGAAGGAGGGAAAAAAGCCATTTTCCTAAATCTCCCTACGGAGGAAAATGGCATTTTCCCTCCCCGAGTAACAAAAAGTATTGTACTCAACTTGTGAGCTCAGGAGATTCTTTTCTCACTCGTGAGCATTGCAACACTCGCTTCGCTCGTGTTTCCATCCTGCTCACGCGTGGTAAAAGTATCTTCAGAGCTCACTAGTTAAGTGAAGTACAAAAATAATAAGTTTCATTCAAAATATGACCATTCATATTGCACTTGAGTTTATATTAAATTCAAAATTAATTGTAATATTAAATTAAATTCACTTTTAATATTCATATAAAGTAAGAGGAAAAAGAAGAAACGTCGAATACAGAGACAATAAATAATAAATGTAATATAAATACAGAAAGTAAAAAAATAACTGGGAATTTCATTAATTTAATACAGAAAATCTTTTCTTTCTATACAAATTTGCGTTCAAATTACTTGTAATTTCATTGCTAAGAAAAATAACCCATTTTAGTCCATCGTAAAAAGGTGAGCGATCATAAAAAGAGATATTTACAACGCAACGTGATATTATCGTTGGGGTAAAAATCCGATCCTTCAAAATCTACATAATTTGTGTCATTCTAGAAATAATTGATAATTATATTTCATTAAGGTCAATTTTATTCATTTCACTTTCATCATTTCTTATCATAAATAACTTTAATTTTGCTAGAAATTTTAGATTCATTGAAATAATATATCCTTTAGAAGCGAAAAATTCATTTAAACATGAGTTATATTACACTTCACAAGAATGTATGAGAAGCAAGTAATCATCGTCTAAACGCGTTTAAGCCGACTGAAATTGGTAGCGAACTATTAAGGAGCTTAGAAATTTGAAACAGTGAAAACTCATTTAGCATTGTCAAGACATCTTATTCATTGTATATCAAAAAGGAATGCTACAAATTTGCAGTTTAGTCGTATATCAGAGATAAAAACAGATTAATTATTGTATTTAAAATTGAGCGGAATTTATCGAAGTTATCGAACAAAATATTTAAATTCTGTCGTATCTGTAGATAAAGAGTTAAGATAGAACGCTGAAGTGCATTGGTCTCCATCGAAAATCTTTTCTGCTCGATGATGAAAATCATCGAGCAGAAAAGATTCCTTTCAAAAACACATTTAACACAATTCGAGTTCAATAAGGCGAAATTCATAAAAATGTATTACCAATAATCGAAAATAAAACGAATTTAAACGGCATTTCGAACTATATCGTCAAGTTTAGCGTGACTGAATTCTATTTGAAGCATCCGAAGATATTCGAAGTCATAAACATTCAGAAGGTATTTCGATTTTCTCAGCCATGCGAGAAAGGGTTTGGAACATAATCTCAAACTCTTCCTGGATCGATTAGACCGGGCTGTATGTCCGAAATTCCAAAAGCTCGGATCCTGAAGAGGTCCTCGAGCTTTATTGCCTCTCTCAGTGCCGGTTATGAATAGCAATAAATGTCCATACGACATTTAAAGCGCATTTTGCTTCATTCACTAATAAGTCAACGCATATTATGAAAAGAGGAAACATTATTTTGCGATGGAACTATTAATAAATATAAAAATCGTCCTCATAGAAAAATTTGCATACAATATATGGCGTAGATATAAATCTTAGATTAGAATATAATCTTAGATTAGAATTTTTTTATTTCATAAAAAGTCTAAATTTATACGTTCTTCTCTTTTTTTTAATTATATGTATCATTATAATATGACAATACAATATTATTTGAGCTGCTGTATGTATAATAATAAGTTCACATTATCAAATAAAAGTTATTACACTTTTTACATTTGCAAAATTATTTTAACATGTTTGTGGTGGGAGCCATCTAATTAAAGCGAAATTTTGATTTGAATTTTCGTTGTAATCCAGACGGTGATAAATATAGTAATTTTGTTCTCGACAAGAGAATAGTTGCTCACTGAAAGTCTAAATTTTGAAAGCAACTTTTAAGTGCGTTAATCACCTACATTCAGCACAGTCAGCCAAGTAGGCACAATTTCCGCCAATCAGTGATAGCAATTAACGAAATGCAGCGATTTGAAAGCTTGTTCAGCGACTCCACGCTAAAATGGCATAAACAACTAGGAGGGTCAGTCTAAAACAAACATTTCCATTAATTGTGGCGTCGTTAGTTGTAATGTTCGAATCGAGCTAATTGCACAACAACTTGCAATATATCCCAAGATTATTACTCATGGAGAAACAAATTTGATCATTTTAAAATTCTAAGTTAGTTTTCTTTTTGCATTTGAATTTTATTAGCTTATATACGTGAATCATATTATTCGTGAAATATGTATATGTGAAAGTTAAAATACTCATCATTTGAAAACAAAAATTAATTTCGTTATTAGTCTACAATCATATATGTACAATTTATATATCTTTTGCATATAAGTCACTAGCTTTTACATATTATATTTCCTTAGTGCATTATTTATATATATATTCATTTAAAACTATATCAGCGATGTGAAGGTACGATTACATCATATGCAATGTTACGATTCGAGCAATTTTTGTGATATCTTATTACAGCATTTTGCTTGATAACCATCCAGTTTAAAATTATCTGAGTTTGTGAAAATGTAAGATATTGAAAAGTCATGTAAATTGGATGTATAAAAGACCCCGTGATAGTATATTTTTAGCATTTTATATTTTAGCAAATGTGAAAAAATAAATTAATTTTATATCTACCGAAGCTACACGTAAATTATTAGCTTGATTGTTTCATTGTCGAATGAAACATGTTCTCCGAAAAAGTAATATTCATTTCCTATCTCTTGATAATGCTTAATAATACGTATATAAATTAAAAAATTGTTAATAATTGTTGTCAAAATGTTAGAAATAAATTGTATTACTTTTAATTTAAAAATAAATGTAGACGTTATTAAATATCATTCTATGCACAAATAACTTAACTTATGCATTATAATTATGAATAAAGGAAATTAGAATGCTTTGAATTCTCTGAGGTAAAATATATTTGAATTGGAACTTATGCAAATTCATCTAAATTATATGAATTTAAAGTTCTAAACAATACTCATGAAATCATATAAGCATGTACTGAATTGCAATAAAATATGTATTAATTATTATTCTAAAAATTCTTATTTCTATTATTCTAAAAGTTCTTATTTTTCTATTATAAATTACTCTATTATTCTGAAATCGTTAAGACTATGTTTGTGCATCTGTATTTTTGAAATCATTTATATATGATATACACAAATGTTTCTTATAGTTATTTGTCTGAATAGTGATATATAATTATTAATATTTTAATTATTCGGAGCAGTGAATTGCAATTAAAAAAAAAGGATTTTCGTTTTATTTAAAATAAAAATGCTGAAAAATTTCGTCACTTCTTTGTACTTAATTATCCAACCAAATTAGATGGCAAAGTCATTCCTCGAAATAAATTGGTCGGAACCGGAAACTCGACCAACACATTTAATTGCTGTAACGACGGCGACCTATCCTCCTTCATTCCTTTCTCTAGGTTTTACGTTTGCACTTGGTGGCGAGTTAAAATTTTCATTGCCAATTTTCTTTGATCATAAAGTAGAATTAACGACCAGGAAACTAATGCAAACCAGAGCGGATGTCTGTGCAAAATCAAATTCATTGTAGCGGGTCCTCAAAAATTCGACGTACCGTAGCGAAATTGCTTAGAGCAGGCTACGTGAATGAGTCGTAGAGAAACCCTTGGAAATTTATATGAATATCCTGTCACCAACTCGTAAAGATACAATGGTTGGGTTAGTTATACGTTCAACGAAGAAAAAACGTTTTGATAGTCCAAGCAATGGTTGTAAATATGAGATAAAGATCTTAAAGATGAAATTTAATAATGTAACCATGGTAGAACTTGACTTTTCATATTAAAAAGTGTCGATATAAAGGTTCTTTGACTCTTTGACAATGGAAGACCCATTTCTCTAGTTGCAAATATTTTGACGGCGTGCTTGTCTGGCACACTTTCTTCATGGCTTTACGATCGCGCCGCGTGGTCTCATGCTGCTGACTCAAAGTGGTTAGACGTCGCCTTTTGCCAAGACAAACCTGAGGTTCTCATATACGAAAGCTTCATACTATTACGACAAACTTCAAAGTTATTAATATCACGTCTTCGCGAACATGGTACATGATCTGCGTCTAAGAGTACATCGTTAATTATGAATTGTTGTATCGTTGAATTCGTCCTCTTTGTTCGCGATTAATTTCTAATTTATTATAAATTTATTAAAAATTGTGTAAGTTCTAATTAATTATGCACAAGTTCCAGATTTTATCGTAACATCAGCGTTGCATTTTATATTCAAAATTTTATTAATTATTCATTTCACATTTAACATACATATGAAGTTAACGCGCAAATAATATTAATTTTATATTATTAAATTATTAAATTATAAAAAATTTTATTTATAATGCAAATATACTGGAAAATGCAATCAATATAGCTGAGAGCAAAATTAATCTTTTTATTAAATATAATTTGAAAATGTTTAGAACTTACATTTTCCATTTAATATGCGGAATTTTAACATTAATAAAATTATTCATATTTTTATTATATTAACAGGCATTTTGTAAATAACATGATTAAAAATTGAAAATTAGAAAATGTCGATAATACGAAAGAACGATCCATTTTATGAAGAGAACGCACTGTATTGGGGAATCAAATAAGAAAGGAAGCTTGTCGAACTGCTATTAAAAATAATCTCTTGAAAGCTTGGTACTTACACTGCAAACTAGTCGTCTTCGATTTTTGTTCGAGAAAAATGTTTGGGTGGCATATATATCTTTTTTAACATTTCAATGGTATGTTATTATTGAACTCGAATGATATCGCAAACTTTCGCTCTAACACGTTTTGATCATCTCATAAAAATAACTTCGAATTTTTTGCGAAAATCATCGTAATGACTGTATTTACTCACTATATACTTTATCACGTTATCACCTTATCACAAAATTTCTATCAATCAAATAAATTTGATGCATAAAAAATGATACTAGCACTTTCTTATAAATTAAATATTTCATTTTTATTCATACTCTTAACGGGCATACTGAGTATTTTTACTGTGCTCATGAAAGGAAATATCAAATACAAAAAATGAATCTTCACGACGAAATGTTAAGAAGTCCGAAATGGTAGCAAGGCAAAATTCCATCATAAAATGGAACGCAAAATGAGATTTTTTATCAAAAAAATAAAGTATGTAAAAAACGTTTCCGCACAAAAATAGTATCACAAGTAAAATCGTTTGTTGAATAGTAGCTCCAGAAAATAAATATGATTTTTTCTAACACCCGAGATTATGTTGCAGCAGCTGATGCTGTTAGTTAGTTTAAATAAATTTGAAATTGTTGTGTTATTTATATCTAACTAATATATATAAATATGAAAGTATATTTGTTTGTTTGTTTATTTATTTGTTTGTTTGTTTATTTGTTTGTTTGTTTGTTTGTTTGTTCGAGCATCACGTAAAATCTACCGAACCGATTTTGTTCAAATTTGGAGAGGAACTAGATGAAACCCTCGAAAGTGTCATAGGCTATATAAAATTGCAAAATGTAAAGTAGTTTTCGAAAAAAAATTTTTTTTCTGATTTTGGACCCACCCCCCTTAGGTGGTTGTCAGCGGGTTGTCAGCGGGTTGTTAGCGGGTTGTCAGCGGGTTGTCAGCGGGTTGTCAGAGGGTTGTCGGGGGGTTTTCAGGGGGTGTTCAGGGGGTTGTCTGGAAGTTTTTAGGAAGTGGTTTGGAGTTTGTTTTTGAGGTTGTGCGAAGGTTCTTAAGAGGTTCTCAGACAATGTACAAAATAAGGTCAAATATGGTCACATTAAGGCCAAATATGGTTTCAATAAGGGCCATATTCGTGAAGCTTTTTTCTATTCTAGGTAACCTTATTAAAGCCATATTCGTTCCTCTTAAGATCAATTATGGTCCCAATTTTGGTTTTCAGGAAGTTGTCAGGAAGGTTTCAGGAAGTTTTCAAGAAGTTGTTTGAAATTTGTTTTCGAGGTTGTGTGAAGGTTCTCAAGAGGTACTCAGACAATGTTAATAGTTAGTTCAGAAATTTTTCGAAATCATTTTACGAATTTTTCAGACTTCCTACACAGGGTCCTACATAAAGGGTCCATAGGAGTATCCTACTAATATACAGATATGAATGTATGGATGTTTGTTTGTTTGTTCGTTTGTTTGTTTGTTTATTTATTTGTTTCTTTGTTTCTTTGTATGACCATCACGAAAAGTCTACCGAACCGATTGAATCCAATTTTTGAGAGAATATAGCCCTTGGCAAAAGAAGTATCTTAATCTTTATATATATTTTTGCGATAAATACATTTGATGTTGAGGAAAAAAAATGCCTCAACTTCATAGCTTCATCCCTTCGGGGGGGGGGGGGGGGGT
>JABFPJ010004945.1:0-12905 GCA_022817425.1 Gryon sp. ZL-2020 | reverse complement strand
ATGAGGCAAGTATCATGTTTTTTCGAAAAGTGGCATCCTGCTCAGGACCACATGCGATATTCTGATAAGGTAATGTAATGTGTGTAACGCTAGGCATCGTTATGGCCATAATCAGGTATACCATAATATGGTTTGCCTTATAAGAACCTGACGAGGTCCACATCTGGTTGCCATGACGTAAAATTGACTTTTTTTTATTAGGCTACCCTGATGGGGGCCTCATAGGGTTAGCCACATCACAACCACAATTTAGCCAACCTATAAGTAGTAGAAGCTCTTAGCTATGATGTTCAAGAGTCTTGGTGGTGTGGCGGTTAGAGGGTTTGCCTACTGATTAGAAGGTCGTTGGTTCAAATCTTCTTTAAAGCAAATTTTTTTCATCTGTTGTGGAATCCAAATCAGACCCTCATCAGGCCCTGATGTGGCACTTCTATTTCATCAGATTACTTGATCAGGACCATATCAATTCCTAGCGTTACACACATATAATGTTCTAATTTAAAAATCTAATTATGGCCAGATTAGGTACTGTGGTTTCCTGATCATGGCCACATCAAAACCCAATTGCAATTTTTACTAGGGTAGCTTAGTAATGAATCGCGATTATTTTTTTAACCTTTTATTAACTTCAAGAATGTACACAAACACAAAAGTATGACCGCTTTAAGTCACATGATAACCATGCTTATGCAATAGATATAATTATAATGTGACTCATGTCAAGGAAAATCAAAATTATTTATAAACATTTAATTATTTATAAATAATATAAATAAACTAATGTATGTAGATACATAATTAAATATTTATATATAATTTTTTTAGAAATTTTTATGTCGTTTTTTTTATTTTCTTGTACCTTTAGCAAAATTAAACAATTTTTAAATAATTCTATGATTTGGAATAATTATAATAGATAAATTTTTTTATCCTACAATATATTAGTTATATAATAATTATTATTTTTATTATATATTATTTACAATAATTTTATAATGATTATTAATTTTATTATATATAAAGACTTTATATGTAATTCCGAAATTACACATAAGGAAAATTAGATAAAATTAACTTTCAATTAATGATAGCATTCAATTCTTTTCTCTTTAATATTATTATTGAAAATGCAGTAATTTGAAATGACATTAAAATTTGCCCACTGATTTTATATAACTTTCCAAAATTTTTTAAACGTAATTTTATTTTACGCATGAAACAAGTATGATTATTACATAATAATGACCATTTTGTATTTTTATATATTGCGAAGTACAATTGTATGAAAAAGTCAGTTAAGTTTATATTCATGTATAAAAACTGTTTTCAGTTGACTAATACTTTTATCGAAATAATTGTATTTTTTGTATTTAAGATGTAAAACAAATTTTGATAATTTGGAAAATATTATTTTCATGCAGTATGATAACATTAATAGAAATGGCTAAAGATGATTAAATAATATTAATTGTGCAAAAAAGTTGGGTTAACAATAATATCTTAATAACCGGATTATAGTTATTAAGTATGTTGTACTAAATATATCAATTCAAGTAAAAGTCAGAAAAAATGAAAAATAGAATGAAAATAAAAACTTTTAATGACATGCCAAAATATTTACAATTAACAAAAGTGCAGTATTGAGAAGGGAGTACATAAAATACACACTATTTGTACACATAAGCGAAACAATTCATTATTTTATACATCGAAAAAAAATTCATATCACATTTTATTTCATATTCGTTTAAGATGCCGTAAATTTTATACGTTTTATGAATAAAAAAATCAAAGGATCATAGGGGTACTTGTTTTCTTGTTAAATATATTAACTATAAATGTACTTCTTCCTGTAAGTAGTTTATCTACTTTAGAATATTTAGCACTGAAGTAAGATATAATAATACACATTCAATAACACTATTTCTGAGTGAATCATTGTTTTATCATCAATCATTATAATCATCTCATAATAATATCAATAATAATATAATATAATCATATAATAATATTAATAATAATAATAATAATAATAATAATAACTAAGCTGGTAGGTACATACAAAACAACACACAATAAAAACAATAACATAATATTAACGTGACGCTCACAATAATAATAATAATAATAATATTAATAATAATAATAATAGAGATAATAATATAATAATCTTAATAATGACAATAAACATCTTCTTTTGACATAATAATTAAGACTAATTACAAATTTTTAATTTTCTTGCTAAAAAGCTGACGCGATGACTACTGGGTCGCAGCCGGGATCGATTACAGATTTATTATTATTGTTTATTTATTTTAATTTCGTTTCCTTCCTTAGTTATACAATATTATATTATTATCATTATGTAATAACTATTACGTTACTATGGCAGAACTATACAATTGTCCAGACTCATATAACCTGAGTCATTTGCCTATGAAATTTCTAACATCTGTCACAAACATTCTTATGTTTTACATTACAACATTCACACACTCGTACAAATCATTTTTTTAACTCTCTCGTACATACACAATACATTGAAACAAACGTACTAGTCAGTCTCTCGTTTTTTTGTTTCGTCATACACAAAGGTTACTCGAGAAAAGCGACAATTGTTTGTCATGTTTTTTTTTAATTTGTCATTATGAATTCCGTCACTTTAACTTTATATGAAACAATTGCACTCACATACATTAGATCGTAGAATGTACAACGTCAGTAGTACAGACTATATTAATATTTGTATTAATTATTCGATTAAATTACCTACTTGATCACTAATCTTCAATCAAGATATAAACTAAGCTTAGAACTTCATGGTAGAGATCACTTCCTTTACTTCAGCAGTCCCATTCAATAACGTACAATTTTTGTTAAACATACTTAATATTCGGAATTAATGTTATCTAATCACAATTAATTTTAGCCTCCGCGTATTACCCAAACGTGGCAAATCGCTTAGTTTCAGTCTATCTGTGCGACCAGATCTTAATCCTGCTTAATTTCCATATCTTACAGTTTCAAATTTTTTATCAACACTTACAATACATAACATATTTGCAGTATTCTATATAATAATAATAGCAATAATAGTAATAATAATAATAATAATATTTAATATAATAATAATTTATTACTAAGTACTTAAGTACACAAAATTTCAACTGAGAAAATCCGACAGTAAAGGAATTTTCATTTAAGTTCCATGAAATACAATTTACGAAGTATCTAAGCTTAGCTTTTTCGAAAGAAATATACATTATTTCTCTCTAACTGACTGTAGGTACATTCAACCTGTTTAGATACAGTTATAATAATCATAGATAGTATAATTGCGATCCTTGGTAGGCGATGAGTACGACGATTCGGAAATGTGTTTATTCCGATTAATTCATCTTTTATCCTACAATTATTTAATTAATGTCTATGAAGAAAGTTCAATTGTATTTATTACATGCTGCGGCTCGTTGAAAACATATTTCAAATTTTGTAATATTTTTTCGTCGTTAAAGGTTGGATGAAATATTTATCTGCATAGTATTATGAAAGATAATACTAAATTTCATTGAAAATTTACTACAAAATCCAATTACATTGCGATAAACAGTCTTACGTTAAGTTTCATCCAACCTACATGTTGCAGGATCCACAACTGGTGCAGATGAAAAACGAAATTTCCATCCCAGGCTTTGCGACGCGCAGAACCAACGCGTGAGACAAAGTAATACACGAGATTTATGGAACACTAAGTGACACTAAGTATGCTTTTCTCAATATTAAATTTAAATATTTATAATTGCAGAATACTATCGATTTACGGGATGGACAGATTACTTGAGAATTTGTTGCAACAATTGCACTGCTAAAACCACCCCGATATTGAGGTCTTAGATATACTGTTATTTTAACGAGCCAAAATCTCGCGCACTCTAACGCATACACAAATAATTATGTCAAAACTCGTTCGTTTATTAACATTACATGCGACTTTACGGCATACACTGGTTGAACCATGAAGAGATTTTGTATTATCTCTAGTTTTATTCTAATTGAAGGATGTGTATTAAGTCCTGATTTCAAACTGTCAAACCATGTGGGCTGTTATGCAGAAGTACTGGATGTTGATGAGACACGTGAGCGAACTGATGCGGAGTATGATTATGAGAATGGATAGGTGTTGCGTTAGTGTGAGGCAAAGGCGTCAACTGTGTTTGGGGTGTGTGTATACTATGGCTATGACCCGCGACCAGACTGTGGTTTGCCCCGTGGACGACTGAAGAACTATGGGGGTTATGTCCAAACACAACCCCAGAAAAAGCTACGGGTCACTGATGGTGCTTGGTAGAGCCATTCGCATGGTGCGTCTGAGCCACAACATGATGTCCTGACGGACCATGAGCTCCACCTGGATGATGGTGGGTAACAGTAGCCCCAGCACCATGGTGATTTGCATTACTTGCACTGCTGTTATTATTGTTATTCTGTTGAGATTGTCTCTGACTATTCTTCTTGTTCTTCATTCGACGATTCTGAAACCAAATCTTCACTTGACGTTCCGTGAGATTCAAATTTCGCGCGAGTTCCCATCGTTTCTGTTTTGATACATAGGCATTAAATAGGAACTCCTTTTCCAGTTCCAAGGTCTGGAATTTGGAGTATGGTTTGCGTTTTTTACGAACAGTCACCTGGCCGGTCCACTCCAGAGGATTTAGAGGATTTGAGCTTCCACAACCAACACCCATTCCTGTGACTGCTACGCCCACGCCGATTCCCGGCATTGGACCTGCGGAAAATATAGAAGATGGGGAGGTACCCCACATCACTTAACACAATTAGTGCGCCTGAGACATATAGTTCTATTTAAATTTGTTAACATGTATCGAAACAATGTTTTTAAGTAAGAAATTAACTTTAATTATTGATTATATATTAAAGTAAATATTAAACAAGAAAATATTTAAAAAGTAAAAAAAGAGACACGGTAGTCCTGGCGGCACAAAAAACAAGTTTTTTTGTACTTGGCCAGAGACACTACCGTGTGTCTTAATATTAATATATACGAAAAAAGGAATATACGAAACTGCGTGATATTGTTATGCTAAACTTATTTGTCGACATTTTTATATGCATCATTTTATATTTGTTTAAGTTAAAATATTGTTTCAATATAAGAAATATACTAATATTGTTTAAATATTATGTTGTTTAATAATAATCATAGTAGATTTAGAAATATTAATATAAATTATAAAATAGTATTAATGTATAATATAATTATGCATTAATCAGTAAAATTTATTATATTTTATCAAATTTTACTAATAGTTTAAGTGATTGTTTGAATGTATATATGACAAATGTAATGTGAACTTTGTAAGACAACATTATCAGACAAAAATGTCAATCAATTTGTTTTGGTAATATGTATAAAAGTTATTGTTACATATATTATATATGTTATTATTATAAATAATTGAAATGACGTGTTATCTTATTAACGTGAAATGAAACAGTAATTAATCTTTGTTTCAGTTGCAATATTTTAGTATAAGCTTTCTTTCATAATATGGTGAAATGTATTATGTTTTGAGATTTTAAACAAATGTTTAGTTCTTAATATTCGAAATTCGTTTCAATTCATTTAATTTTCACACTTCTTATTGACTTTATTGACAAGATACATGTTTATGTATATTTGTGCAGTAAAATTACCAGATATCATATTAAATTATATAAACATTGGAACATTAGGATACAATGTGATTCAACATTGCTACTATATTGATGTCACATACTTGGCTACTAATTGTTGAACGATGCATGTACAAACGAGATTTTAATTCATGTCTACAACATTTAATCACCTTTCACGATATTATCTACAGCTACCACACGCATAAACCGTTCTCTTTTACTATTCCACCATACCTTCTCTCTGTTTCGCGCTATTCCTATGTTCGTTTCTCTTCATATCCTTTTGTTTCTCTCTTTGCCCTCTTACTCAGACGGTCTCTTTACCTTGTTGCGATTGCCTAAGCGACGAGAATTTATTGCCCACTAAAACGTGGAAATATGCAAATCATTTAACAAAGGTCAGGATCTTCATGGTTGTCACCATGTGCTGGACTGTTTTTGTAACTTCATATCAGACATTGTAATATTCTTAGTATCTGTTAATTTACAAAGTATTCATGATCTTATAATACTTTTAAAAACATACTTGTTGTTATTATGCAATTTATTATTTTTTCAATTACTAGTTTGCCTAAGTTAACATACTTTGTTGGGAATAAAACTTGTTTTTCGTTTTAAGTGTACTAATTTTTGCAAATGAATAAAAATAATTAAGCAATTACAGTACAGGCGCCTACTTTAACGGTTTTTCTATATCCTTTATTGATTTTTAATTAAAGAACCAAAATTATTTACTGTAATTATTAACCTAATTTTTATTGCTTATTTCATTATTACTTATTTATAAATATACTACATATTTTATTCAAATTTACGTCTTGTATTTATAAAAACTATACGCATATTGATATATACGAATTACGTGAAATCAGAAGAATTTAATGTAAGAAAACATTTACTTTATATGTTTTTAAGTAAAAGAATATTACGCTCAGAAATGCTTCATACGTTTTTATTGCATTTATAAAAATTTTGTTTTCATCGAAGCAATATTTCGCTTCCTGTGTAAAATTTTGTATAATAACAAAAAAACTGGACTCGTGTAATTTTCTCAGAGTTAACATTGTTGTCTGCAATTTTTTTAAATTTTTAAAAGTAAATCTAACTTATAAGAACTCGAATTTTATTGAATTATAAAAATAGAAGATTTTTAAATGTATAAGAGGTAAATACAAGAATCAAAGTAACTTTATTGTCCAATAATTTCACTGCATTTCTTGTGACAAATTTCAATTCAAAGAGTTATTTCTATTTATATAATACGTTAACTTTCACAATTTAAAACTGAAATGTTACACTCGAAGTACATGTTTTCTTAATAAAACAACATCTGAAGTGAAGGATTTTGACAAGCTGGTTATAAACTAGAAATCGTGCGAGTTATATGGTCAAAAATATCTAATTTCTTAAGTTGTCCTTGTAAAAAACATTTTCCGGTTAAAAAAAAGAAAGTTAACCCGATATTTCAAACAACGAAAGAGTTTACTTTTCATTCTTTGTGTAAAAACATATATCATTTTCATATATGTAAGGTAGTCAGTCATTTAGTAATTTTTTGTATTAATTTATAAAATTATATCAGTTAAAATTAATTATAAATATTCTATTATTTAAGCTGAAGATTGAATTTTCGCGTTAAATAACTTTTTTATTATAACCGCTCGATTTATTTAACATATCAGATAAGTGATACTAAAGTAATTTTCAGTAACATTTATTATTATTGGTAACTTTGTAAGAAACTAATTATTTCTTATCACTTGCTTATACATTCAATTGCTCATAAAAGTGCCCGCCGGTATATATAACGCAATGAAACTTTTATTAATTAAATCAAGAATTTTGAATAATTCATGTTTTGCAAATAAAGTTTACAATGTTTCAGTCTGCTTTCAATGAGTTCCATTAGTCTTACTTTGAAGCTTATTACGAACTATACAAAATGTACATGTGATGTTACTTGAAATTTGGAAAGCGGTGTAATTGTTTATAATGACAAATAAAATGAAAATTAAGAATTTTATAACTTTAATCACGATAGATTCCTGTACTTGAAAGTGTGTCATTTACTAGACAGCCAAACGGACAGCTTCCATAACGGACGAAGGCATTCGAGGCCAGGCAGACCTTTCTAGTATTTACGCGTTGAACGAACTCGTAAAGATAATGGGGCTGCCATCTATTGGGAAACGAAAAAAACTTGTAATGCGAACTTGTTTTCGGTCGTTTGTCTGGCACGTCAAATCTTATTATATTACAACCTTCATTTTGATTTTAATAAACAACAAGTTCATTAATTCATATATTATTAAAATAACAATTTATCTTTGATTTAAGTGAAGATAAACTTAAAAATATTTAAAAACTAATAATATTCATAAAAATAAAAAAAAAAACAATTTAAAGTAAATTTGTATTCGTTTTTTTATTTTCGGAAAAATCCATCAAATTATAATCTATAACAACTTAAAACATAAAATTATGAATTTAAAGAATATTGTTGGTTACAAAATGAAACAATTTTTCGTCAGAGATTTTTGTATCGTACAGGATATACGCTTGATGCTTATATTTACTTGCGTTGCGAAGTTATTATGTAATTAATGTTAATTTATTCCGCGTTTAAATGATGTGAATTTTTTTTTATTTGTATAATCCAGTTTAATAGTTAAGATAACAGATGCTTGGCTGCATGAATTAAAAGTACTAATTATTAAAATTAAAAAAATTAATTAATTAAAGAAATTGAATGGATGGCGCGATAGATGAAAGAAGTATATAGGTATTAAAAGAAAAATCAAAAAGCCACACGGGTCATGGAACGGATCAGCTGATCGGAGGTGTGCGCAAAACTTTACGAGTTACGGCCACCAATAAACCCACCGCCTTTCGTTGTTGCTCATGCGACGTTTCACAAGATATAGGGTCTTTCGATAAGAGAAAGCAAGAGGGAATGATTCTGAAGGGTGTAAAATTGTAGGGCTTAGAATAACTATGAATGAACAATGATTCTGTTTAAAACAAACTTTTAACACAAATCTTGCATATCTTAACTATGATATCAATAATAAATTATGTAAAAATAAAATTCTATTATTAGTTAAAATTATCAAACAAAATATAATAATTTATTAATATTAATTGATACAATAATTGCAATTGTAAGAATATTGAGTCAAGTGGATTTAATTGACACATTATATTTATTGTAAGTAAGACAGAGAGAGAAACAATATGATATTTGGAGTATTACTTAAATAGTATTAATTCGCAAGTAGCGTAAAACTTCAGTATTAATTTATGACGCGGGAAACTATCTACTTTATTACTTTGGTGCCGCGTGAACCTGCAACGAGTCACGTGCAGGCAAACGACACTATCATCACGACCCTGACCCAAGTAAAATGATCTCTTTTATTCGCAAAAGAAGAACGTTCACCCTGACTGGTAGACACAAGATGAAAAAACATCGACACCTACTTAAAACAATTACTTGAAAGATACATATTATGTATTTATAGCACTCAAGTATCATTGATAACAGTTACATCAAGTTCATGATAATTTCTAATTGCATACCAATAATAAGGAATCGTTCAGCTGAAAATTTGAAATTAATTGATTACATAATTAAACTCGTATGAATTAAAGATATCGTATTTACAATGCATCGCATTACTATTTTATCAGCTTTTTTAAATGTCTTAATTTGTCGCAATGTTTGATCAACAAGTTTTATTTTATTTACTACTATACAAAATTTGAATGTTTATCATGTTGTTAAGTATCAATAAATTATTGACGCTTCAGTCAGTATGGCCATATTATACAAATCAAGTACTGTTGTAATTGAGAATTTAAAAAATTAACGATTAATTTGTTTGCTAATTCCAAAATCGATGACTCAGTCTCAAGGTGATGCAGGAGTATACGATTAAGCCCATGATGTAAACAACATTTAGTGTGTGGCATTTATATATATATATAGATGTAGGCTTATATGTGAATCTATGTAGAAACTTGTATCGATATTAGTGAATATCTGAGGTATAGGTAAACTGACTTCTTGGTGTTTGTTATAGTATATGGTTTGAATATATATATATATATACACAAGCGTAGAGTCGATGCTTACCTGGAGGGGGATACGGACTGGACGTAACAGGTTCTGGGGCTGCATAGTTTCGCAGGCTACTGTAACTATCATGCGGAAATGTAGCTTCGGCAACCAAACCCGGAGCCATCCTCCCTCTATCGTCTGCAGCAGAGGGCGTGAGGTAAGACTGGGAGTGATGATGCGTAGATACATCCACTGCATGGTGGTGCCTCGTGGACGAGTATGGCGAATAATTGCACCACGTTTGCGGGAAACTCTGATGACAAGAGGAAACCGCGGGGTCCGCCGCCCCCGCGGCCCCTGATGAGCCCGTCGAAGACGTGGTTGTAGCGGAACCTCCCGTTGAATTGTAAGACTTGTAGTCCGATGTGGATCCCGGGGTACCGGAAGTAGCTGCAGCTGGAGACCAAAAACTGCTAGTAGATACTTTGCGGTCCCGCGATGAACTCGACGAAGACGTGGGATCCGTAGCCAGATTGTAATAGGTAGGAGGGTTAGCACCTCCGTATGCCTGATGATGGTTTAGGGGATCGCCCGTTGTTGAATAGTGGGCTTCTTGGGTGTGGTGGGGACTGTAGCTCCAGCCGCCCTGAGAACCGGCTGACGATGAATGCGAGTGCCGAATGACTCCTGCGGATGCTGAAGTACCGGTAGCCTCGACGCAGCTTTCGTAGCTGGAGCCGGGTGTCGCTGTGATTCTTTTGGCTGGTATATGTAGGGGACCAGTTGCACTGTTGGAGGCAACGGAAGAAGCACTCGGAGACGTTGAACTGCCGCTTACCGTTGGTGGAGGCTGTGCAGTTGCAGACGCAGATGCTCCAGGTGAGGTTGGTGTTGTTGCCTGTTGGTGGGAACCGGCCGTAGACGATTGCTGTTGAATTGAAACAAGGGATGAGGTTGGGGCTACGGGTGGCGGACTGTCTTCGTATAGGGATCCGTTCATCATGGCCCACCAGGTCACCCCGGTGGAATTCCCCGCTCCGGTGGCTGTGCCCATTGATGTAACGGAGCCAGGGTGGCCCATGCCAGTGCCGCACAGCGGCGCGGCGGGCACATTGTCGTACAGCGTCGCCGTCGAGCAAGCCACGTGATCGGCGATGGTGCAAATAGCGATTGTGGATGTACGGTTTTACAAGGTCGATTTCGATGTAATCAAGGTTACGATAGTAGTTAGAATAATGCGTTTCCGTGGCGCGTAAGGTGCGCCAATTTAATAAAATTTCAGCAAATAATATGTCGATAGTAATGCCGTTGTTGCAAACAGGTAGTCGTTGTTAATTCGGCCGTCATCGTTGTGATCGTAGTATCAGTTCGCAGGGTCGCGAGGTAAATAAAGAAAGCGCGTGCAGATCACGGAAGTGGGGGTACGGAATAAGAGAACAGTCGTAAGGGGGGAACGCGACGTGAAAGGAGAAGGAGGAGGACTCCGCAGTGGATGGAGGGACGGAAATCACCAGACGGGAAACGCGGGGTAACCGCGATAAAGATGTTACCGAATGATTATTACCGATGATAGCATTACAGGTTAAACAAGTCGTCGTTTGTTTTTGCCGAGAACAATTCCGATGACAATCGATGTTTAATATAAGTTTTGACGTCGTCAGCAATTCAATTTAATGGATGTCACGTGTGCACAATCGATCAATCAGATTGATAAGTGGTCCAAATATTGGTGTAGATCCAACAGCAGGAGCAATTGAAACAAAAAGCAAAGTACACGAAACACTTTAGTATGGGTAAAAAATGGATACTGAGTAATTCAGTCAACAACTTTCAGTAACAATAACTTGTTTGTTGAGTTCAAAAGCATTGCAATTTGGACATCTGAAGGTAACACAAATAACACTTGGCAATCCTAGTTCAACTAATAATTCTTGTATAACAAACAACACTATATTTTCACTTCATTTAATAACATGAGTATAATTTTATCCAGTGCGATTATAATTAGTTTCACTTTAAAAGTAATCATGTTTTGCCTTCATCACATTTCGTCTTGCCAGTTTCACAGCCATCAGGCACAACTATTTTTATAATATTGCAAAAAATATTTCATGCTTCTTCAACCCCTAATTTTGTTGTGTATCCACACTCGGAAAGCAGACAACCGCGCGTTACTTTGTAGGATCGTTAAATTGCACTAAGGGGACAGGCAGGTGCTATTGGGATAATACCGTGCACACATACGCACTGATACACACACATCAAAAGAATCCCCTTTCTTCTCGTTGGCCTCGCTGAGCCAAACTGAGCGTCAACTGAGCTCTGTCGAGTGCTCGAAGCCAAAGAGTCGAGAACGACGCGCGCGCGATCTTTCGCCTCTTTCGTTAACCAAACTCAGAAGCCATCCCCCCACAATCCCTCCACAGTCATGATAATCCCCTCCGCACTTCGCCCTCTTTCACCCTCCCACTCTTTCGTCAGTCACGCAGACACAAACAAACCAACACAAGTGCACCCTGTCCCGTAATACTCAAGCGCATTGTCGATCTATCTTTTTTCTTTAAATCTTGAGCAAGTGTTTCGTCACTAAAAGTCCACGAATATCCTAGTATCTGTTTTATACAAAGTATACATTGATTACACTGTTTTCTGGGGAAATACCTATGAAAATTTTAAATCGTTTGACTGAATTTTAGAATTTGTGCATATCTTTCGTCCTATAGAGTTTTCGTAAAAGTGTTTAGTATTTGGCGAAATTATAATTTCAACCATTCAGTCATTAAAATGTATATTTTATGTATAGATTTTACATGATTAAGTAATTTTATTTCATTTTATATATTTATTGTTTTATATATTCTTTAATCCCGTACGAAAAAATATATATATTTATCAAAATATATGTCAAAGTATATAATTTTTTGCCACTAAAATATATTTTTACAAATATACTTCAGAAATATATATCAAATATATAACTTTTTGTTAAGGATTTCCTATTTAAAATTGCAAAACGTTAACTACACTGACAATCATAGATCTTGAATTTTTACTCTTTTTAATAGCATTCTGAATCCATCGGTAAAAAATCATCAATTTTGCTGTGAAAAACAGTAAAAATGAAAGTTATTTTAGTAAATACTTACGT
>JABFPJ010004944.1:0-12905 GCA_022817425.1 Gryon sp. ZL-2020 | reverse complement strand
TATATATATATATTTATATATATGAATATAAATATGTGTGTATTCAGAATATACGTACATATAATGTTGGTATGTATAATTGTTGTCTCTAACATGTGCGGTGCATATATATGTGAATCTAAAATATACGTCTACATAATGTTGGTATGTAACATTGTTGTCTCTAACATGTGCGGTGCATATGTATGTGTATCCAATATATATGTACGCAAAATGTTGGTATGTAACATTGTTGTGTCTAATATGTGCGGGGCATACATACGTGTATCCAAAATATATGTACATATAATTTTGGTATATATAATTGTTGTCTCTAACATATACGGTGCATATATATTTGTATTTAAAATATACGTCTACATAATTTTGGTATGTATAATTGTTATGTCTAACATGTGCGGCGCATACATATGTGTATCCAAAATATATGTACATATATTGTTGGTATGTAAAATTTTTGTCTCTAACGTGTGCGGTGCATATGTATGTGTATCTAAAATATATGTACATATAATGTTGGTATGTATAATTGTTGTCTCTAACTTGTGCGGTTCATATATAAGTGTATCCAAAATATACGTACATATAATTTTCGTATCTAAAATTGTTGTCTCTAACATGTGCGGTGCATATGTATGTGTATCTAAAATATATGTACTCATAACGTTGGTAGGTATAATTATTGTTTATAAATTATGTCATATGAATTATTTTGTATCTAATTGTTATGTACATCAAATGTATTGTCTCTTTAAATTTTGTATATAGAATACACTGTATCCTTAATTTATATGTACAATCGGGACTTTTCCTATTTTAGCGGCAAAAAGTTATATATTTTGACATATATTTTTTTCCGTACGGGTTATTTTGCGAATATCAAGAGACACGGTAGTCTCTTTGGCCAAGTTTAAAAAAATCAAATGCTGATTATCAACATACAAAAAAAACAAGAATAACAATAAAATTGCAATTTTATTGTTATTGCAATTGGTCTATCCGTTCGCGAGATATTAACATCCAAAAATCGCCGTTTTTCGTAAGAAACGTCGTTTTCTTCTTCTTCTTCTTTATTTATCTTCTTCTTTATGTTCACTATCCAGACGAGTAATTCAGACTTATACATTAATCTTATATGATAATATTTAACATAATTACAGTTCTAATGCAAATATTAGTATATTACAGCCTCGGGCGCCACTGCGCCCGAGGCATGTATAACGTTTTACGCGTCAGTGACAGCGGATCGTAAGTGGAACTAGCAGGTTAGAGTGCCGTAAACGAAGTTTACGGCACGAGACTATGATAGTTCCACTTTTGTCCGCTGTCACTGACACGTAAAATACATTTATGAACCTCCTCAGGCCCAATTGAGGCCACCTTATCAGAAATAGTAGATTCTAAGGCCGACAAATGGCCAAATCATGGCCATTCAATAATGAGCAGTATTTTTCTTGTATTTCAGACTAATACATGATTATATGTAACATAATTTCAGATCTGATACAAACATAACACATTTATGTACATCTTTAGGTCCAACTAAGGCTATCGTCTCATAAATGACAGACAATAAGGCCAAGAAATGCCGAAATTATGGTTATCAAACATGACCAATCTTTTGTTTTAAACAATTATTATTATACGACAAAATGTAACATAATATTGATTTTAGCACTATAACAGCTTATCTAAGAACCTCTTATGACATAGTTATGGCTACACTACAAAAACGTTTTTTGCGTCTCAATCATCAAAAATGTCTCAAAATGAGACACTTGTGTTTGTAGTGTAAGCAGTTACTAGTACCAGCTAATGAAAACAAAACATGGCCAAAATATGGCTATTAACACACTTATTATATGATAGTGCAGTGTATCTGTGAGCCTGTTATGGTATAATTATGGCCAATTCTTTACAACTACTACCTAGTAAGGCAAAAACAAGACCAAAACATTACTAAAGTAAATTACGGGATGCTTATGGGAAGCTTATGGGAAGCTCATAGGAAGCTTTACACGGCGGAGATGATGAATCAATGTCAAATTTGTATTATTTTTCTTTTAGGGCACTAATCTTGACATATGAAATAGAACTTGTATTGTAATAAATACTCATTGGTATGTCACAGTTCCTGTGGGGTATGCCCTATAAAAACCTATAAGGCCCCTGTATATTCACTCGTTGAATTTTAAAATTACAAACCTGGGCTTGCCACTTGAAAACCATATGAAGGCTCCACATAGATATTTAACGGGTAAACCTTTAGAAGGATGTCCTATGAAAGATCCTTGCCAGAACCTTCAAAGAATATGATTCATTAGATATGAATTTTGACAAAATCAAAACAGGTCCACACGTCAAATCATAACCCAAAACGCATTTACCTTATATTAAACTTGCACGACCTCCAGTTGATTTTTTATATAGCAGACACTTTCGGGGATATCATTGGAAAAGCACCATAAAGGTCATACGCTTCATTTCGTAAGACAGTTTATGATAGGTAAACCTTATATTAACCTTATAAGGCCCTGTGTAGTTTTATATGGCATCCCTTACCGGGGATGCCCTATGAAAATCTAAGCAGGAAATTGCAGAACTTCAGTAAGACATCCCCGGCGGGGTTTGCCCTACATTAGCCATTACTAGCCCCAACACAGTTTTCGTGTGGCTGCCTTACATGGTTTGCTCTATAAATTCAAGCTGTGGCCCATGCATTTTCATAAGTTTGCCCGATAAAATTCTTCCTTGAGTTCATCCATTTCAGTCTACGTCGTCTTCGACTTTCTCCAATATTGCAACTTTATTGAAATAAAAAGTCACGATGATAAAATATCGCTGCGCTGTTGTTAATATTGCTAGAATTATTCAAATAAATAAGTCCGTAATCTTTATGTTTGTATAATTTTTATTTCATCAAACATTTATAATTATATAAAAGCATCGGTATCAAATGTCGAATATTATTTTAAATTGCATAATTTGTATACAATGTTGATCCAATCAATTTTTGTTCATAACATTTAGTTCAGGAGAATACGTTGCATTAATGATATGAATTATAGATAATTTATCAGATATGTTATAAATTTACTGATTATAATTCTGTGGTTAAAAGGCAAAAACAGGTAAATCCATTTGAATTTTTGTTAAAAAATGAAGTTTTAAATAATCAAAATATTAATTTAGATCTTTTTAAAAATTATAATTTATTGTTAATAATCTTTTGAGGGCATTAAAAAGTGATCAAAACAATGCATTTTGAGTATTTATAAGTAAAAATTGCACTTTAAAATAAATATTTAACAAAACTCAAAAAATGGAGTTACCTGTTTTTGCCTTTTAGCCACAGAATTTAATTGAAGAAATATCACTTAAATAATTATATAGAATTGTACACAAATATTACATACAATATTTAACGAAAAAATAAAACAGTTACAAGTTTGTAATAACACAGTTTACATAAAATATTTGTTAACTTGTACCTATAAATTTGTGTAAATTTAATGTTAACATATATGTAAAATTATGTCACACTTTTATACAATTTTGACATTAAAACTAAATTCATCATAGTTAAATAAAATTTTTCTTATTCTTCAAAGTAATCTTATATATATATAAGATTTTAAGATGTATACATTTATTTTGCATTATACATAATCAAACTACAACAAGGATAAAATTATTAATTGTCGAACAGTGTATATATATTTTTTAAATTTTCTTTATGTGACCATTGCAAATACATAAATGTATTGATCCTCAAGATATTCTCATTAAATAACCATAATTTATATTCAGTTAACATTACGCTGATACTGTGTTAACGAAAATTCAAATGACATAAAACTGCGAATTGGTTACAATAATTTTACATAAAACGTATTTTTTGTGTGTTATCAAGGAAGACATTAGTACAGTGACTAGGTATAACTCCGACAATTAATTCTATATTTATAATCGACACATAAATGTCGTAATAAGTATTTCTACAATAAGAAAATATATTTTTTTCAGAACCATGTATATTTGGAATCAACATCTGCCGATGTGCTGTCTTCTGCTGGTATACCAAAGGTAACAATTAAAAATATATTTACAAATTATGCGATTAAAAATTATGACACGAATTACAATTTTTGTAATTTCAACTTAACATATTGATAAATCATTAACAATTTCGAATCCTACAATTTTGTACAACTTTTATAAATTATATATTTATTCCTTAAATTGTTTTATATATGACAACATTTTTTATAATATGTATACTAATTTTATAATTATAAAAATACTTCTTCTTTCAAAAAATAAAATATTATTGTCTCGAACTTAAACAAATATATACAAAGTTTAAATGATCAATAATCTCTGGTTACTAGAAATCATTGAAAATAACATAATATAACAATATTATCCGTGGTATTCATCTTCAAATTTCAAAATTACCCATCAGTGCCGAGTTTATCATTAAACAGAATTAAGTTGTACATTAGAACCCGAAATGTCAATAAATTCGGCACTACAGAAAATTAATTATAATATATTAATCGCATTAATGATTGAGCGCGGAATCGACAGTTTTTCTTAATTTAGTCTTACATTTAACTTTGCTGTAATTTTAATTTACGTAATTATGATTTAACAATAATTGATTTTCACGTTAGTATTTTTATCTTCAGTTGTAATTTTTGTATATAATATATAATTTATTTGATTGAAACGTGTAGGAATAGTCAGACCTCTTCCTTCTTAGTATCAGGTAACTTTTATTATTTCACTCTAATCTTTTCTTGAGCCTGAGAGCTATTGCAGCTACCATTGCACCTCCTTTTCCACTGCCATCTTCAACATTCATCAGGTTGAACTGAAACATTATAATGAATGTAGTACTTTAATTAAAAATGTCTTGCGACCTTAATTCAAAGTTAACATTATGACGTAGTTAGAATGAAAATCAACTAACTCCTTTGAAAGTCTTATATTATCTTATACATCTTATAACTTATGTGTTATATTTCTTTAAATAAAATACTAAGTAATTTAATTTTTAAAAGTTATTTTTTACTCTACTTATAAAAACTTAAACTTTAATTTAAACTTATAAATATTATTATTATAAATATTAGTAATACATACTTTATAACCAGGAGCTAGTAAACTGATATAGTGATTCATCCAATTTTTAAATCGAGGATGATGCTTAAATAAAGATCCATCTACCGCTATCGTTATTTCTTCTTTATTTATTCTCTCAATCAAAACAGCTAAACCTGAAATTATAAATGTATGACGTAAATTCAACGTTAATTTAAAATAATTCAATTCCGAGTAAACGAAGTAATTACACATTTGCTACGTTAAGAAAGAAAAGTTATCGTTTTTTTTAATATATATTGTACGTCTAAGTAATACGATATGAAACTTGAAACTATGTGTTTATTATATGAAGTAATAATTTCATGAAATGAAACCGAAAAGAAATAACAGTTTTCGCTTTAATAAGATAAAAGTTGAAATATTATTAAAAAAACATTTTGTTTAAAAAAAAGGATTTTATTAAAACACATACTCAATTTACTTCTTTTACCAAAAAAAAAATTTATCTTCACATTCTATAATATTCATTTCATTTTTATTTAATTCTGAATCAGTTTTTAAGCGGTTCCGTTTTTAGTTTCATTTCCTAAGTACTTTGTTTTGAAACTATGACATAGAAATATATTATTTTCTCTACTTACATATAGAAACTAAAAGAGCTGCTCGATTAGAAGCAACTTCACAAACGTATTGCACAATATTTATATCATCGTCATTTGGTACAATTCCAAACTTATCAAGTACTTCTTTGGTATTTTCTCGTCCACCATTCACAGTGTCTCTAAAAAAAGTCATACATTTTTTTCTTATTATACAAATTCAATATTAACTATAAATTTCACTTGGATCAAACAAACCCAAATAAAAAATATGAATTATTATACATTATTTTAAAACTTACTGTTCTATATGTGACACAAGGTCAGTAGTTAAATTTCCTGGCTGTAATAACGAGCAGGAAGTGTTACCAACAAACAACAGACCTTCCTGTGTTAGCCTTGCCAAAATACAACGAACTACTTCACCAAGATATTTCCCGGCAATGTACTTTTCAAATCTGCAAAATACAATTCTAATTACAATTTGGTCTAAAAATCCGATTTCAAACTATACAATTATTCTATTTTACTCTAGCAATAAGATAATGGTATTTTGGTATACTTACGTAAATGAATTACGCATAAGAGAATTGGCGTCATTTTCCCTGTCAAATTCCGTTTTGATGAAATCAAGAACACCGTTATCGCCAAAAGCACCCCATTCAATATCAATAATTACCTATAATATATATAGTAATATAATAAACTTTGTGTCATTTTATTTATATTATATTATTTGTATTTTCTTAGATTATAAAAGCTCTTACTTGTTTTTCTCCATGCCTTTCAACTTCCCAATGCTCTACCCTGTCTGCTCGTTCCATGTAACAGGCATTGCTGCCTGTTCCCAAGATAAGGCCAATGGCTGTTTTACGATCCTGTGTAGCACCCTGGATAAGTGTTCCAGTGGTATCATTCAGTATTGCTAGTACTTTGACTTTGGTGTCACCTCGTTTTTCAAGTGCTTTACGAAGCAACGACACAGCATCTTTTCCTACTACGTCGGGACAATTGAAACTTTTCGTCCACGTTACTAAGTGACCTACGTCCAACGAATGCTGAACCATTGGGAAGGAAAATGTAAAACCTACACATAATTTTACATATAAATGATCAGAGTAAACTAACATCCAACTAAATTATTTGTTGGGTCAAAATTAATTAAATTGTAAATTTAACTTGTTGCTTTGCTCGTTTAATTTAAAACTAAACAACAGGAAAATAACGTTATTATTGATTTCAATTTACCAAGAGGAAGCTCTACATCTTGAAGACCCTCATTGATGACGAAATCGCTCACACATTCGGCGATGTAATCGAAGAGCGGAATTCCTGATCCGATTCGAAGTTCACAACTAATGTGATATTTTTTCAGGTCTTCTCGTACAACTACTCCATTCGCAAGTTCCAACAATATTACCCGGAAATTCGTTCCACCAAGGTCTAACGCTAAAAATAGGCCCTCCTCTGTCAAAAAAAGATATATATTATATATTTATTCAAAGAAATTACTTTAGATAAATATTGTTCTTTTGAATTAAAGTTTGATTAAAACTACATTCAACCCACCGGTTCCATCTGGAAGTTCTGGGATATATGTGTTCTCCATTTGCAAAGAAGATGGTTGTTGATGTATTCCTTTTTCCATCTCACTTTTAAAAACATTTTGAATTTTTCGAACTGTTTCTGCAGAAAATCTCATACGAAGCAACCTGTTTTCAATCTGAAAATGAAAAAAGATTGACTTTTAAATTTGCAATATTGAAGATAATTGTCGCAGTTAATGACAACTTGACTACTTCACATAAATTGTTATTAATTCGTCAAACATGACGACAAATTGTGCGATAATTGTTCTGATTTGTTAAATAACGCCGTTAAATGAATGGAAAATTGTGTGGTAACACTTTGACAAGAAACATTTAATTTCTTTTATCTTAGTTTGAATAGAATAGAAAAAAAGGAAGATTGCATATAATTGTAATTTTTTCGTTTGTTTAATTGATATCAGTTGAATTGATGGTAATAAGAGACGTAAGATAATCTTCAAAATAATGGTAATTGCTGTTTTCATTTTGCATCGTTATGTAACGATTTTATCTTGTAGTCAAAATTATTTTAATTATTATTAAAATGTTATTGTAACTGAAGCTACAATTAGGTATCCAAGATAATGTTTATGTGATGGAAATATTAAGTATTTCATATTACAATGAAACTTCCGAATAAATAAGTGTATTAAAATAACAATGTATTTTTTACACATGGATGCAAGTAAAATTGATCATTATAATCATATTTTCGCATGAATTAAATTGTTTATATATTACAGTGCAATTCAAAAACTAAAAATATCTTTTTATTATTTTCGTAGGTAAATGTTATATAAAATTATTTTATTGCAATTTAAATATTAAATTTAATATATTGAACAAAAGAATTAAAAAATACTTCTTCTATCTACCTTCTATCTACTTTTTAATAAAATTATCTAAAATGTAATATTTTCACTTTTTCAAATGTAGAAAATAGAAAGAAGTATAGAAAATTGTCAAAGGACTACAGTTTTTTTTAAATTAATCAAAACATTCATTCATTCTTTATATTTATTTAGTTTTTATAAACAAATATAAAGAATTTGTTTATAAAAAAATAATTTAACTAAAAACAAAAGCTTTTTTAGTTAATCAAATTAATTGATTGTCATTAATTAAGCGAACACGTAAATTTAACAACCTTATCGGTTTTTATACGTTTGAATATTATTACAATGTCAGGATGTAACATTATAACAATAAAATATCAAATCGATTTTCTAAAGGCATAAATATGTTTATAGGTATCACACAATCTTGTGTCCCTTTAAAAAAAGCGTTATTAAAGAGATCGATTAAAAAATTTTATTTTCAGAAAATAATATTAAATTCATTAAATATTTCTCATTTTAATATCTTGATATTTAATTAATGCATTTCTGAATAAAATCACAATCACTAGATTAAACATAATTTATATTCAAATTAGAAAGCAAATGAATGTATCTATGCTTACTTTTTGACATCGAACATCGTCAGATAATATCAATGGAGCAACTTGAATGGCCTCGTGAAGAGTGTGCTCTGCGGGAACCACCATTTTCAAGTTAATATCTGAAATAAATCAATCGTAGTTTAGACTTAGGAATATTTTTTATCAAAATATTTAATATAAAGTAACTATCTCATTATGGAAACATAATTAAGTATCTAAATACATTAAAATATTTATCAAAAAAAAATGAAAAAATAGAGAATAGAAATAAGAAAGATGGAGAAAAATAAACTGTTGCATAAAACTGAAAAGAAAGTTTTCTACTTTTTATTTAATAAACTTTAAATTAATGTGTATCTACTTTTAGATGTGCAGTGACAATACCAATCTGATTAACAGAATAGAATATCTTAAGTTCTTTGAATTTTTGTTTTTTATGCTTTGCCTTATCAGTCAAAGAGTCAAAACTACAATCATCTTAATTTTACTGCATTAATTTAATGTCATAATTACTGCAATTACAAACAATTATTTCAAAACAAAAAAAAATTACAAAATGGCATTCTTCTTTGATGAATATATACAAAGAAAAGTTAGATATTTTTAGAATTGTAGATTATGAAAAGTAACTAAAAGTATCAAATGCTTGTCATTTGAATTCCTAATGAATGATAATGATTTTACACTGCATTATTTTTATCAAATTGTCTGAATACCTTTCAAGTCTAGTTATCAAAAGCTTTGTTCTTTTTTGTCTTGTAAAATACATACAAACAATTTTATTATATACAAATACTTTTTATTATTTTAATGAAACTATGAAAAAATTATTAATTTTTTATTCAAAATTTAATTTTCTTGTTTAGTTAAATTCTCAACTATATGGCTCTCTTTCTTTATTTTATTAATGCGTAATTTGGTTTTACATTTACACTATATATGAAGATACGCTTTTAATGTAAGCTGAAACTTCAAAAGTATCAATTCAAAAGTCTCAAACGTGTTGCGAAATATATAAGAAAAAAATAAATCTAAAAATAAATAAAATTCAAATAGCTTTAAATAAAAAACATTAAAAATTTTTTTTTAAGTTATATTAACTATAATAATAAAATATCAATTTTTTATAAATCATTTATATAAAGCGTACATTTGTTTCAAGACTAACATTTTAAATAAAATATTTAAACAGAAAAAATGAATCATTAAAATTGATTAAGTTAATAAACATTTTATATTAATAAATTATTTTTTAATTCATTTTTATAATAAAACAAATTACACATCTTTTTTCCTATAAAGTAAAAAAAAACGATATTCGCAGTGAAATCAAAGTTTTTTCGCAATTTGAATTTATGATCCAGGGTATGATGAGATGAAAAAAAATGTAACGTAATTGAAAAATCCGTGCAAAATGTAAATATAAAAGTATGCGAAATGAAAAGAGAAAAAGGGTTGAGAAAAAGGTTTTATCATACCCTGGGAGGTGAGCACAAGCAACGAGACGGTGCAAAGTTATTGCATTTTTATCCGAAAAAGAAAAAAAGGAAAAATAAAATTAAATTCCCGTGAAAACAAGTCATAGCATATAAACATGACTTATATTGATTGCTTGAAATCGCGTCATTTGTTCTGACGACATTGTATATCGCGACTCAAAATCACACCAGCAGTGCAACTTGAGTGTTGCAAATTTTGCGCATGTGCTAGAAACTTCGCCATATTGATATATTCAAAGTTTCGACGACGACGACGATGTTTCAGGAGTTAGCCGAGAGAGTCTGCATAAAACAAACTAAACATCGATGATGCACTTTTGAACTGTTCTGACCTTTAAGCGATTGTGCACTAAAAGTCAGTACTCCAAAGAAAATAAATACAATCAGCTGATGATTTCTTTTTTTTATTCTTCTATTTTTCATTTACTTAGAATTGATATTATGAAATTAAGATGTGTTTTCAATCTTATATTTTGTTGCGAATTTTTAACAAAACCGAACTTTTTCAATATTGTAATTTTATACGACAAATTTTAATACAATTTACGTTTTCAACTATTACAAAAAATTGTTTCTTCTGATGTCTAAGTGTCATAGAAAAATGTAAAAAATAAAACTTACTTCTCATATCTTATGATAGATTAATTTATATAATCCAATTTGAAGAATAAAATAATTGTATAACTCATAAGAGAACAAAATCTTAAATGAAAGATTGAAAACAGTTAAGTAAATGAAAACTGCTTATTAGCACGATTCACGTTCACCTTATAAGACATTTAAGGGACTGATAATGAATGTTAAAATAATCACATTTTGGTAATAAAATATGTTCCATACTTAAAATTAATTTGGAGATAAAATATTTGTCCTTTTCCATTTATTTTGGATTTATAATTAAAATTTAAATATCTTGATATTTAACATATAATTAATTTTATTCTTAATTTTATAATATATTATTTAAAAAATATTAATATAAACCCTTTTAATACCAAATTATTTTCAACAAAAAGGGAAAAGATTATTATAAAGTTTTTATAATATTATTTTTATTATTATACAGTTTTATACAAATTAAATTCTTTCAATTAAAAATTTACTTTTTCTATTTATAATTATATACTTAATTAATTAAATAAAAGTCAACGCAAACATTTTAAGTGCAACATTTATTTAAAATATAAAGAATAAAGGAGATGTTGCTTTTAAGCTACAGTAGAAACGACAGGGTTAACATTTTATATTTATCAATACCAAGAAAAGGAAATGTAATAACTTTCCATTATTTTCGTAATAAATTTTGTTTTTTTTATTCTATTAAATTTTTTATTATTAAATTTTATGTTTTATTTATGTTAAATTTTATGTATTATACATGTTATTATTTTTTTCCATTGAATTTATATATTTACATTTTATTATATATAATTTTTACTTAATTAAATAATAACATTAAAAAATCCTGATCCATTTAGTATCCAAAATGTACACATTTCATTGATCAATAGTTTAAACCAGTGAATCAGCACGTAATTTTGCGTTGTTTGAAAACATGTACATACTTCATTCACAATTATCTTATGAATATATGTACACATGTATATACACTTGAACATAAACTTATTCATTAACGAATCGAAATAATGAATTCCGGAGCATATAAAAAATGAATGAATCACATTGCCTCCAGCAGATTGATTCCCATTTAAGAGTAATCAAATTATGAAATTTGTGTTAAAAAATAATTGTTTCCCAATTTGAATTTGAATTACATTTTCTTTTAAAATTAAACTGTATTTAAATCTTTAAATTATGCAATTTTACCATTTTTTTTCAATATTAAACCTTCAAAACGGCTTAAATTGAAAAAACTACGTTCTTGAAACAGAAATTACCAATTAACTTGGAACTAAAATTTGACATTGATAATTTTAATTCCATAAATCAGCGTCTTTTTTTCTCATCTATCATCAACTGAGAAAATGATAACACCGAAGTTTCTCTAAATCTACACTTTTATTCACGCATTCTTTTGGTTAATCATCACGCCGAGATGAGGATGTTACGAAACCAAAAATATTTTGCAACATAAAGAAATATCAACGAATTCTGGTGATCGCTTTTGGTTCGTTGAACCATGTTGTTTATTTTTCGGAACTCATTCGATTGTGTCATCGCAAAACAGTTGCCAGACTTTTAGAGAGAAAATAAAAAAAAATGCACCGCAGAATGTTCCGCTCAGTCGTTGAATAAGTAACTAATGAATCTTCATTAAAATCAATTCTAAGGTGTGAAACGTCAACTGAGATAATTCAGCGAGTTTATCCATAGTAGGCTTCTAGTAATGACTGTTAATGTTTGTATTAAAAAAATGTCTGCTACAATTATTTCTTAGACGCAAAACAATATCACAATTCGCCAATCATATATATGCAAACCAACGGGAAGTATCTTTTGCGGAACTTCCGTTTCTATTTAATTCAATGATTTATTCTTTGTCATTTTTTGTGTAATCAAAACTCTGTTTAACAATCAAAATTTTAATTTATCCATATTTTAAATTACTGTAATCATATCTATATTATATCTATTAAATATTAAGAAAGATATTTAATCAGTACAAATATATAATGGCTTATTTTAATGAAAAAATGAGAATTATTAA